>JAVJIF010005819.1:0-105772 GCA_038442645.1 Agave tequilana | reverse complement strand
GTAATAGGATAACCATAGATATTGTACTTTTGTGAATACCCCGTGAACATTATTATTTGAGACTATGTTATATTTAAACAACTTACACCGGGATGGGGGAAATTGATGGGTATCGATATAGCTTCTGTGTTTATGGTGGCCATATATATGTTTATACAACTATTCCTGTTGGATTCGACCTAGAGGCCACCAGGAGTTTCCGAGGGGTGTACTGGCACCTATACCCTATTGCCTGCCTACCGGGTGTGCTATAATCCCTGGGTATATCCTGTGAGAAACGGTGACACTCTATTCCTGTTCGGCATATACTAAGACCTTCGGGCATATGGTAAGTCCCGGTGCCTAGCGGTATTTCCGGCTCAGTACCAGATACTCTTGGACCGTTGTCCCGGGCATTAATTAGTCACATATATTACATATACATTGTCACCTTACCATACTTTTTTAGCTAATAAATCATATTAATAAGTCTTCTTCTTCTTTGTTTAATGTAGGCCCAATTGCTAAAAGAAAAGGAACAGAAACAAGCCCAAAAGCCCACCAAATTCTGATTTAATTCAGAAGAAATTCGAAAACAAAGAATCAGGGAAAAATCTGGCATATCAGAGAGGTTGAAAACCGGTTAGAAGAATCCTTCATGAATCAAGCGGTTGAAGCCAACAATCAAAGGCTGTTTCGTCAAATTTGAAGCTGAAATGAGAAAAACAAGCAGAAGATATGGGTAAATCATCAAACTGGGGATCTCCACAATTGGGTGTGGCCACCTGGCCACACCAGGGCCGCGAAAATGCGGCCCTAGCCGCGTTTCTGCGGCCTGTGTTAGGTCAGCTGGGAGAGCGTTTGCTCCCCCAATCTTCCCGGGATTCTCCCCTTTTGGTTTTTCCCTATAAATACTAGTTTTAGCAGAGCAAAAGGGGACGACCATGCAGAGATAGGATTTAGTCCAGTTTTCTATTTTTTAGTGTAGGTTTTTATTTTTTTTCATGTAATTTTTAGTTTTAATTTATGTAAAATCAGAGGAGATTAGTGTTCATAGGAGAACGAGAATGAAGCTTGTGCTGAGAGTGACACCGGTGTAAGATTTTTTTCTTTTCTCTTATTGTTATGAAATCGAATCTGTAATTTCCTTTTGTATGTACTTTATTTTCGTGTTCTTCTTCTTCTTCTCTACTTTTCTTCTTTGGTACAATTGCTCTCCAAGTGAGTCTTATAGCATCGAAAGAGCCTTGCCTTTGCTAGTGCCGCCGATAGCTCATAACGATAGATTTGAGTCTCTCTGTATCATTTCATGCTTGTTTTGTCTGATGATGTAATGTGGAAGAGATAATAATCAACTCTTATGGACTATGCGCTGATTGCCTCCACTTTAAGGTAACATCGTCGCCAAAGATTCAAGGTAAGATTTTGGTCAAAAGGAGGTAAGTAATTATTTTTAGTTTTTCTTTCTTGTAACTTTTAGTTTAGATCACAACTTCACATCTTCCAAATCTTTTTCATTCTTCTTCAATTTATTTGTATATAGTCATTTTCTGATTTTCTCCACCTTCTCATTCTACCCCTTTCTTCCTCACTTCACTTTAACCTAATATTTTTCTTTTCTTTTTAAGAAACTAAAGAAGAACTTTAACCATTAATGGTAGCATAAAAGAGATCTTACTAAAAGCTTCCATCGCTAGTCCCTCCTTGTGGATCACGACCCGCATAGCCACTTGTTATTGTGGTAGAATTGAGCACTTGCACTCTTTATTTTAAAGTTCTGAAATACTATATTTTTGTGCAGGTTTAAGCTAAATCAAATTTTGGCGCCGTTGCCGGGGATCGAACCCGGGTCGGTAAGTTACTCTTTTAAAAGTTTACATTTTTGGTTAACTTTCTTCTTTGTTTTTTTTTGTACAGATTCAACAACAAGAATTCTTGCTGCAGTGGACATATAAGTGGCCTTGGACTCTGCTTAAGAAAGCAGAGCCAAGAAGCCCTCAGATTTGCTACATTTTAGTGGCAAAACTGAGTGAACTACTAACCTGTATTCTTGCAGGTTGGCTGAATTAAAAATCTAAATTTTTGTAGCATATATTTCCTTGTTTGACTCACTGTATATGTTTCTAACACAACAGAAAAAAGTTGATTGTAAATGTTAAAAATGATTTAGACTTTGCATTTAGGCACGTGTCTATTTAATTTCATTTTTTATTACTGTTGAAGAGTGCTGGAGCCAAGGTATGTGTGCATAGCATTTAGTATAAGGTTTATTCTTGTATAATTGCTTGAATGTTACTTTTTCTATATACTTGTACACTGCACTAAATTGACTTAAGGGCTTGTCCTATAAACAATAAGGTGGGGAAGTCATTACCCTCCCTTAGCCCACAAACAATCTCCTCACTCACTAACCCAAGCCTAACTAAAATGAGTAGACGTTGGCCCTAGGGACATCTCGGACTCAATTAGGAGATTATCCTAAGGGGGAAAGGTGTTAGAATTTGACTCCTGCCAAATCAGTGTCTAGGAAGGGGATTAAGGGCCGAAAGCCCGAGGTTGGTGGTTACTTAATTAAGGAACGTCTTTGACGGATAACCTCCCACCAATCTTGCCCTACCTGGCTGATTAGCTTGTGGTCAAAGTCTGCATTATACCTCCCGTGGACAGTCTAACCAGTTAGGAGTCGTCTAGGTCATAGGTCTACCCTAACTTAGTTTAGATTTTTTTTCTTTGTTTGCTTATTTGTTTCTTTGTTTGTGTTTTCCTTGTGATATGGCTTATAACAATAATTTTTTCAATTTTAATAGTAATCCATATTACACACCAACCTCTTTTTCGGATATTATCAATCCGCATATCATAACTTTAACCAACATAGTGTGCCGGATTGGTCTTATCCGAATCAATATAACCCATGCCCCCAATCTTATAACCATAATTTCTAGAATAATTTCAACTCTTCACAGAGTCAGTGGGGATTCACCTCCCCCGAGTCCAATTTTCAACCAACTTGTCCTTCTTATCCTGAAATAGAACTTGAGAATGAATATGATCCTGAACCTCAACTTAGTGATTCAATTCTACTTCCTGATTCAATAATGACTCCGGTGTCTTCACTTGATTTCAATCTTTTTTCTGAGTCAACATTGAATCCTGTGCTAATTTATCATGAAATTGAATCACCCATCTTTGATGATCATATTAAACTTGACCATTTTTATACTTTTGAAAGTCCTATTGACAAATTGGCAAGTTCTCATTTTTATGACATTGAACTCAATAAGAAATGTGACCTAGATTCTCAAATCTGTGATCCAGTTCAAATTCTCGAATCAATATTGACTCCTGTTTTGTTACCCGACTTGAGTAATATTTTAGAGTCAGTTTGATTCCCACACCTATCATTCTTGAACTTGAATCACCAATATTAAGTCACATTCCATTGTTGGAAAATGAATGTGGACTTGAGTTTCAACTTCTTGATTTGGACCCACTTCCTGAACCAATCTCGACTCCTGAACCTTTACTTGACTTAAGTCACTTTCCTGAGTCGGTATTAGTTCCCGTACTTCCTAAGTCCAAGTCAATCATTCTATCTTTTCACACTCCATTCTGGGACAAGGCGGTTGACAAATTTGACTCCGAAATTAATTATGGAATTTGGAAATTAGATGGGGTTAAATTTTTAATAAAAATCCTTTATGGATACATCATTTTAATGGGTTATATTAGAGAGACTTCTGTGGGTTCCTCCGAACCCCACAAAAAGTCGATTGGGCCGCATTTCGTGGACCAATCAGACCACCACTAGAACCACCACCATAAGGTAACATTTTCCTTCCCTTTCTTCTTTTTCATGCATCTATGCATTAATTCATACATTGAGGACAATGCATGAGATAGGTGTGGGGGAGGGTCTAACATAACTTAGGTTTTTTCTTTATAAAATAAAACAAAATAAAATTCTTTACTTTTAAAAACTTTTTGAAAATAGAAACAATATTTTGACATATGTTTTGTAAGAAACTAAGTCCTAATGAATAGGAAAATCAAAATTAGTATTTCTTAATAGTCTTGATCTTTACCTTAATGAAATATGCATACTTCATACACTTACACACTTAGGGCTCAAAAAAAACAAAGATTCTTATGCCTTATAAAAAAATATAAATATATAATATATATATATATATATATAAGATAAACAAATCTAATTATTGATTAGCTAGGTGCTTTGGCCTAAGCAAGCCTTAGTATTTATGCGAAAGATGATTAGATAAGTTTGAGAAAAAATATATATAAAAAAAAATCCTCTGATTAAGCTGGGTATTTGTGCCTAATAAAGCATAAGCACTCACGCCTAAAAGCGGTTCATATAATAAAATCTTTAGTTTTGAGGCCTTATTTGCTCGAGTTCTTAAGTCCTTGGGGTGTTTTCTCACCCGGTGCCCTAAGACCGTTTGGTTTGGGAGTCATCGATTAAAGGCTCGTTACATGGGCAGATTAGAAAGCCTAATAGAACTAAGGAATAATACCACAAACACATACACACATACACACATATATATATATTATATATATATATATATATATAATAGGCATAAGAGTTAGAGTAAATGAACCCTTAGTCAAAATTTTCACGGTCACAAGGTGCATATGACTCAGGGTAAAGTAATAGACTAGGTGAGAAGTACAATTTTACTCCTTACTTTGATTGATAACAAATTTTTGAATAGAGACTAAGTTTAGGAATGAAAAATTCAGTTTTCCTATAACTTATAGATTACTTAAGTCTTACAATTATATTTCAAATATTTTTCTCTTTCAAAATGCTTTTCGAAAATACTAATTCTTTATTTCTCTTTCTTTATGGATTTTGTGGGTGTAATCCACTGAAAACCCTAACGAGACAAAACTCGTCCTCTAGGGGTAACCTAGAGGTTTAACGGCTTATTACACATGCTCAGTGCAATCGAGTGACCTGCGAAAGTGGTCTAGTAATTGATTAGAATTAGTATGATGTTTTGCTCGAGGGCGAGCAAAAGATAAGTGTGGGGGTGTGATTAGTCACATATTACCTTACAATACTTTTTAGCTAATAAATCACATTAATAAGTTTTCTTCTTCTTTGTTTAATGTAGGCCCAATTGCTAAAAGAAAAGGAACAGAAACAAGCCCAAAAGCCCACCAAATTCTGATTTAATTCAGAAGAAATTCGAAATCAAAGAATCAGGGAAAATCTGGCATATCAGAGAGGTTGAAAACCGGTTGAGAAGAATCCTCCCTGAATCAAGCGGTTGAAGCCAACAGTCAAAGACTGTTTCGTCAAATCCTGAATCTGAAATGAGAAAACCAGCAGAAGATATAGGTAAATCATCAAATCGGGGATCTCCACCAACTGGGTGTGGCCACCTGGCCACACCAGGGCCACAGAAACGCGGCCCCCAGCTATGGAAACGCGGCCTTGTTAGGTCAGTTGGGGGAGCGTTTGCTCCCCTAATCTTCCCGGATTCTCCCCTTTTGGTTTTTCCCTATAAATACTAGTTTCAGCAGAGCAAACGGGGACGACCATGCAGAGATAGGATTTAGTCTAGTTTTTCCATTTTTTATTGTAGGTTTTTATTTTTCTTTTCATGTAATTTTTAGTTTTAATTTATGTAAATCAGAGGAGATCAGCGTTTCATAGGAGAACGAGAACGAAGCTTGTGCTGAGAGTGACACCGGTGTAAGATTTTCTTCTTTTCTCTTATTGTTATGAAATCGAATCAGTAATTTCCTTTTGTATGTACTTTGTTTTCGTGTTCTTCTTCTTCTTCTTTACTTTTCTTCTTTTGGTACAATTGCTTTCCAAGTGAGTCTTATAGCATCGAAAGAGCCTTGCCTTTGCGAGTGCCACCGATAGCTCATGATGATGGATTTGAGTCTCTCTGTATCATTTCATGCTTGTTTTGTCTTGATGATGTAATGTGGAAGAGACAATAATCAACTCTTATGGGCTATGCGCTGATTGCCTCCACTTCAAGGTAACATCGTCGCAAAAGATTCAAGGTAAGCTTTTGGTCAAAAGGAGGTAAGTAATTATTTTTAGTTTTTCTTTCTTGTAACTTTTAGTTTAGATCACCACACCACATCTTCCAAATCATTACCATTCTTCTTCAATTTATTTGTACATAGTCATTTTATGATTTTCTCCACCTTCTCATTCTACCCCTTTCTTCCTCACTTCACTTTAACCTAATATTTTTCTTTTCTTTTTAAGAAACTGAAGAAGAACTTTAACCATTAATGGTAGCATAAAAGAGATCTTACTAAAAAGCTTCCATCGCTAGTCCCTCCTTGTGGATCACGACCCGCATAGCCACTTGCTATTGCGGTAGAATTGAGCACTTGCACTCTTTATTTTAAAGTTCTGAAATACTATATTTTTGTGCAGGTTTAAGCTAAATCATGCATGCACGGGACCCATTCTAAACATGGTTCGTCGTTCCCCATCAATTTCCAATAACCAAGCTCGCTCGCTTGTATGCGGAAGTATATGGCACCGGTCATATACCGAAACATACAAATTGAATGAGTTTTAATAATAACTTGATATTTGACTTCGTTCTCATGAATTTTAGTGTCATTTCCATACATGCTATTTATTGTAGTTACTCCATGCTTGCTAATTTGATTACATGACATTTGACCTGCTACACTTGCTTTTTATTTCATGCCACATAAATTCTAATGTTATTTCCATATTTCACTATTTATTGTGGTTATTCCATGCTTATTGATTTGGGTACATTATACTTGACATGATGCACTTGCTATTATTTGTACTTACCATTTGGGTTCTTTTTGTACTCGCTGGGTTGCCCACTAACAACCCTAGGTTTGCATGTCCAGATTTAGCAGCTTAGACCGAGGTAGACCCATCAGCTGAGGACCAGACCTACTTCGAGGAGCAGGCAGATCAGCCGTAGTCTCTCATGTCCTTCCCCGCTCGCAAGATTCCCTTTTCTAGCTCGTGAGTTCTATCTTTTGTACCTTGTACAGTCTACTTTTGTACTATCTAGTGATGTCATGTAATATTATGTCACAATCTGTGATGACTAAGTACTTGTACTATTTTGTGTTGGAATGTATAATACCACATATTTTCGCACTCTGATCCATGTAATGTGTTGTATTGATACTTAGCGTACATACGTGATGGTACCTGTTCGCGATTCGAAATTCATGAAAACTCCATCGTTGTTGAATCACGTACAAGTTATAAAACCTAAACTTACTAAAATCTTTTAGCAAAGTGTGTAGTGGCAAGTATAGGATCGAATCCACAGAGACTTGTTCTTGAAAATTTAGTTATTAAAAATCTCAGTTTTATCTTATTCTAGAGAAATCCGTTGGATGAAGGTTGGAATTTTTGTTTTTTAAAAATAAATAAATAAATAAAGATCTTGTAGAAGAAAGCAAAAGAAAAATAAAAATATGAAGAAAGTAAAAGAAGAAAGAAATACTAACCTTTTTGCGAAGATTTGAATACCCAAAATAAGAAAAAAAAATTAAAAGATTGGTAAGGGAAGAGGAAGATGAACCAGTGAACTTATTTCTTGTCGTCGCCTTGTTGTCTCCCTCCTCCAAACGATGCTGAAAACAAAGAAGCTAATAAAAGAAAAGAGATGACTTTATGGAATCAAATATAAAAGAAAAGAATAGCAAAAAAAATAAAGAGAAAATTAAAGAAAAACTTAGACTGAATGCCGCAAGATCGTGAAGAAGAATTCTGAATTTTATTCCATAAGCATCAAATACAAAGCTCTTGACCTCTCCAATCTCGCATTATAACGCTCAAAACTTTCTTTTTCTAGCTTTTCAGCCCTCTGGTGTCCTCTCTCTCTCTCTCTCAATGAATATAGGTATTTATAGGAAAATAATGATAAGGGAGAGTATAGGAAGATAGGAAGAGTTGGCTATTTTTGAATTTCAATCTTCCCCTTATCTCCAAACTTGATTTATCCAGAATTCTGATCTGCACCTTGATGGCGTGTTTAATTGCTGAATATTGCTTAATAGATGACAGAATTTGAAACAATGATCAACATAAGAGTTGTAGCCCTTTAAATCTTCTTTCTGGATCATCTTAAATCATCAGATTTGAGATTCGGTAGCAAATTTATGATTAAAATGCTAAACTGTATCCAGTCTGAATTAGAATCTAAATTGCTTCATCTCATCCATTGATCTTTTCTCCATCCATTTATCCTCAGCAAACCCAATAGGGTCTTCAAAAAAATCATTTTTCTTTTGAATTTTTATAGTATTATCTTATCTGGTAAATCCAATCCTCAGATAAGATAGACTAAAGATTCTCTGAATTTGAGTCGATCCCTGTTTGATTTGAACTTTTGGGTTTGTTTGGATAGGATCCATGTTTACCTTCTCTTTATCATCCTGCAAGGATTAGGACATTAAGATAAGTGAGTTTGTAATGATTTATTATAGAATATATGTAGGAATGTAATAATTTTATGCAATATGTGTGTCTAAACACACCCCCACACTTATATTTTTCTCGTCCTCGAGCAAAACAAAAACTAACCTAAGGTTTTTATTTGGACCACTTTCGCAGGTCACGGGATTGTACTTAGCATGTGCAATAAGCCTTTAAACCTCTAGGTTACCCCTAGAGGAGGAGTTGTAGTCTCCTGAGGGTTTTCAGTGGATTACACCCACAAAATCCATAAAGAAATGAAATAATTTGTTAGCATTTTTGAAAATATATTTTGAAAAGATGAGAAAATATTTGAAGTGTTTTTACAAGTATTAAGGAACTTATAAGTTATAAGAGTGTCGAATTATTCATCCCTAGACTTAGCCTCTATTCAAATATTTGTTATCAATTAAGGTAAGAAATAAAATTGTATTCTCATCTAGTCTATTATTTTACCCTAAGTCATATGCATCTTGTGACCGTGAATATTTTGACTAAGGGTTCTTCAACTCTAACTCTTATGCCTTATTTGTATTATTTGTATATGTAAGGGTGGTAATATTGCTTAGTTTTCGTAGGCTTTCTAATTTGCCCATGTAATGAGCCTTAGTCGGTGACTCCCAAGCCGGACGATTTTAGGGCACCGGGTGAGAAAACACCCAAGGACTTAGGACTCAAGCAAATAAGGCCACAAAACTAAGGATTTATTTGGTGATATGAACCACTTTTAGGCGTGAATAATCATGCTTTATGAGGCACAAAAATCCAGCTTAATCAGAGGATTCTTATTATATATAATATATATATATATATATTTTTGAAGGCATAAGAATCTTTATTTTTGAACCCTAAGTATGTAAGTATATAAAAGATGCATATTTTATCAAGGTAAAAATCAAGACTGGATTAGTTTTTCAATTTTTTCTTCCTATCCCTAGAAATTAAACAAATATTCTTATTTCAACCAAGTATATGAAATCCTAATTATGGTTCTCTTATTCCTTAAAATTAACTTAATTTCTTACAAAAATAAGTCAAAGTATTATTTTTCTTTTCAAAAAGTTTTTTTTGTAACAAAGAAATTTTTTTTATATTTTTTATTTTTTAATCTTTATTATTATTATAATTATTTTCCTTTTTAGAAAACCTAAAAGAAAACCTATGTTAACCCTCCCCCACACTTATCTCATGCATTGTCCTCAATGTATGAATGAATGCATAGCATGCTACAAATGTAAGAATGTGAAGGGTAGATAGTACCTGATGAGGACGAGTGGATGTCATTCATCATTGTCTAGTTAAGAGAAAAAATACAAAAACTATAATACATAAATGGATCCCTAATATATATAGAGATCAATCCTGATAAACAGGATCTTCCAGAAGGATTTCCTCCACTTCAGGGCTCAGATACTCACGGTATGGTTTTAAACGATGACCCTTTACATGAAAAGTGGTACCATCTGTGGTATTGTGGACCTCAACTGCACCATGTGAGTGTACCTTATGAACAATGTATGGACCGGTCCAACGAGATTTCAGTTTTCCCAGAAAGAGATGTAGACGGGAATTGTACAGCAAGACTTTTTGTCCTGGCTGAAATTCCTTCCGAGTTATGATCCTATCATGCATAATCTTCATACGATCCTTGTTCCGTTTTGAACAGTCATATGCATCATTCCTTATCTCTTCAAGCTCATCTAGTTGAAGTTTCCTAGACTTTCATGCCTTGTCTAGATCAAAATTTAGGTGTTTGATTGCCCAGTATGCTTTATGTTCTAACTCGACAGGAAGATGGCAAGCCTTGCCCTAAACTAACCTATATGGAGACATTCCAATAGGAGTTTTGAATGCAGTTCTATATGCCCATCTGGCATCAGTCAGGCGAAGAGACCAATCTTTTCTAGTGGTGTTCACAGTTTTCTCTAGAATGGTCTTGATGGCTCGATTGGAAACTTCTACTTGGCCACTAGTCTGTGGGTGGTAAGGGGTGGCTACTCTATGATTGATGTAATATTTTCTCATTAAGGCTTCAAATGTACGATTGCAGAAATGTTTTCCACCATCGCTGATGATTGCACGAGGAAAGCCAAAACGAGAGAATACATTCTCTTCCAAGAAGTTTACCACAACTTTGTGGTCATTAGTTTTACATGCTACCGCCTCTATCCATTTAGAGACGTAGTCGACTGCTACAAGGATATATTGGTATCCATGGGATATAGGAAAGGGACCCATGAAGTCAATGCCCCAAACATCAAAGATTTCGACAACTAAGATCGGGTTTAACGGCATTTCATTCTGGTGTGCAATCTTCCCTAATCGTTGACAACGATCACATGATTGATAATAGACATGAGCATCACGAAATAGAGTCGGCCAATAAAAATCACATTGCAAAATTTTTGCAGCAGTTTTCTTCCCACTAAAATGACCTCCACAGGCTTGGTCATGGCAAAATGAAAGGATGCTCCTAAATTCTGAGTCAGGAATGCAGCGTCGAATGATCTAATCAGGACAGTACTTGAACAGGTATGGTTCATCCCAGAAGAATCATTTGATCTTAGCTAAGAAACGCAATCGTTCTTGCTTGGTCCATGAATCGGGCATCTGTTCCGTGACAAGATAATTCATAATGTCAGCATACCACGGAACAATTGAAGAGGAGACGGACATTAACTGCTCATCAGGAAATGTCTCAAGGATAGGTAGTGAGTCGGACACATATTCGACCACAATCCTAGACAAATGATCTGCTACAACATTCTCAGCTCCCTTTTTATCATGAATTTGTAAGTCGAATTCTTGTAGGAGTAAGATCCAATGGATTAAACGGGCTTTAGCATCTTTTTTCATGAGAAGGTACTTTAAAGCTGCATGATCGGTGTAGATTAGGACCTTAGAACCTATAAGGTATGGACGGAATTTGTCAAGAGCGAAAACGACTGCCAATAACTCTTTTTTAGTGGTGGAATAATTCAGTTCGGCATCGTTAAGAGTCTTACTGGCATAGCAAATGACATGAGAAAGTTTATCCACTCGTTGGCCTAGGACAACTCCTACAGCATAGTCGGAAGCGTCACACATCACCTCAAATGGGAGATTCCAATCAGGTGGTCGGATGATGGGTGTCGTGGTTAACTCGGTCTTTAGCCTTTCAAAGGCTTCCAAACAAGAAGGGGTGAACTCAAAAGGAACATCCTTTGCTAGAAGATCACAAAGAGGTTTGGAGATTTTAGAAAAATCTTTGATAAAGCGGCGGTAAAATCCAGCATGGCCTAGGAAAGATCGTACCTCCCGAACAGTTCTAGGAGGTGGTAATTTGGTGATTAGCTCTACCTTAGCTTTATCAACATCTATACCTCTATCAGAAACAATGTGTCCTAAGACAATCCCGGATTTCACCATGAAATAGCATTTTTCCCAATTAAGAACTAGGTTCTTCTCCTTGCATCTTATCAATACCAATGATAGATGATATAAACCCTCATCAAAAGTAGACCCAAAGACAGAGAAGTCCTCCATGAAAACCTCTAGAAATCGCTCAACCATATCTGAAAAGATGCTCAACATACACCGCTGAAAAAGTAGCCAGTTCATTGCATAGCCCAAAGGGTATGCGACGATATGCAAATGTGCCAAACGGACATGTGAATGTCGTTTTCTCTTAGACCTCACGAGCAATGTGGATTTGGTTATATCCTGAATAACCATCGAGGAAGGAATAGTATGCGTGACCGGCGATACGTTCTAACATTTGGTCGATGAAAGGCAGAGGAAAATGATCTTTCCTAGTCATGGAGTTGAGTTTTCTATAGTCTATGCACACTCGCCAACCAGTTTGAACACGAGTTGGAACCAACTCATTGTTCTCATTAGTAACAACTGTGACTCCGGACTTTTTGGGTACAACTTGTATTGGACTAACTCACTGACTATCAGAGATAGGGTAAATGATACCCGCATCTAATAATTTTATTATCTCCGCTCTCACCACCTCTTTCAAAATAGGGTTTAAACGCCTCTGTAGTTCTCTCGAGGTCTTGGCATTCTCTTCAAGATGAATTTGGTACATTACCACAGAGGGCTAATTCCCTTGATGTCTGTTATGGTCCATCCTATGGCTTCCTTATGTTCCTCAAGAACATCTAGCAACTTTTATTCTAGGTCCTTATCTAAATGAAATGATATGATTACAGGTAAGGTTTCTGACTTACCTAGGAAGGTATACTTCAATGTGTCAGGCAATGGTTTGAGCTCCAACTTGGGAGGCTCAACGATTGATGGAACAGGAACAGATGTTGACAGTGGTGAGAGTTCTACCTTAGGTCTCCATAGGTTAGTGTCCATGATGGGGACAGAATCTAACAATGCATTCACCTCTTCTATAGACTCCTCAATATCAAAATTCATTCCAAAATGGGCCAGGCATTTCTCCAAGGGGTCTTCATAGCAAGACTCCTCAAATGTGTGATTGACCGACACATCAATCATGTTGATCTCTTCATGATCGTCCATTACATGTGATTGGGAACTAGTATGGAAAATGTTTAGCTCAACTGTCATATTCCCAAATGACAAGGTCATGACTCCATTCCTACATCTAATAACAGCATCAACAGTAGCAAGGAATGGTCTCCCTAAAATCACAGGGGAGTGATTGCTTGGATCTCTAACTAGTTCAGTGTCTAAGACTACAAAGTCAACAGGAAAATAGAATTCGTCGACCTTCAAAATAACATCCTCAATAATTCCCTTGGGGACCTTAACTGACCTATCTTCTAGAAGCAATGTAAGGTTAGTGGGTTGTAACTCCCCTAAACCTAATTGTTTGTACACAAAATAGGATAAAAGGTTTACACTTGCCCCTAAATCTAGTAGACACTGATCCATAACCTGATCTCCTATCCTAATAGAAATAGTTGGACTCCCTGGATCCTCAATTTGGGTGCAATGGGTTGCTGGATGAGACATGATGCTTGTGTAGCAAATGCAGCTTCACGAGGCACAGAACTTTTCCTCTTGACCGTTGATTGGTAGTGAAAAGTGCATTTTTATCATTACATTTACCATCACATTTTCATATTTATTCCTATAATCTGCACATTTACTAATATTTTATGATTTATTGTGTGCAGGCCTCGAGAAATAAAAATAAAGAAATAAAGCCTTAAAAGAAGCCCAAAAGCCCATATTCAAGCCCAATGTAAAAGTTGCAATTATTAAATTGCAATTACACAAGGGCAATAGTTGCAAATACAAAGAAGAGGGAAGGATAGACTTCTATTCAACCCTAAACACTTGCAGGATGAGGATAAAAGCCAAAGAAGAGAGTGCAAAGATAAGGAAATTCGTTTAAAAAGATATTGGGAAATTTGAGATCTAGGTAACTTGCTTCCCAAATTATCTCGAAATCCCAAGATAAAGAGCCAGGATGCACCTTCCAGAAGACTACGCCCAGATGGACGAACCAGGGAAGCCACGCGCCAAAGCGCGTGGCCATCTGCCACTACCAGGCCGCGGAAACGTAGCCCAAGCCGCGTCTCCGCGGCAATACAGTCTTATCCGGGGACCAGTTTTCGTGGAGGAGTTATTCTGGGACTCTACTTCCTTCTGCATCTATAAATACCCCTGCAGACGCAACAGAAAAGGTGTACAGAATTTAACAGAGAATCCAGTGCAAAGTTAGGGTTTCTTTTAGGCTAGGTTAGGTTTTTCTTTTCGTTTTCTTTTGTAATTTTTGTAACTGAGAGTGGAGGAAGCTTTCATGGAGGAAGGAGTCCATGCTTGTACTGAGGTGACAGCGGTGTAAGCCTACTTTTCTTCCATTGTTAATGAAATCCACTCAAAGGTTTGTCTTTGTTATGTCTATTCTTGTTATTCGTGTTTTATTCTCTTTTTATTTTTCTATTCTTGTGTTATTCTCTCTAATGACTTGCAAACCGTGAGATCCGATTGCTTCGAGACTGCCTAACCCAAGAAGAGCCCTTGATGACCTATGGAGATGAACAAGCCATCGCTTGCCAATCTTTTCTTTTTGTAGTGTAGATCGCGAAGGTTGACGATCCTATACGGCATACTTGAACGCCTTCCAAAGCAAAGTAAGTCGTCGCAAAAGGATCAAAGGTAAGTAGGACTGAAGAGGTAGGTATGTATTTTTCTAGTTTATAATTTTCTTTCTTTCTTCTATTTCTTTAGATTAGATTTCTTTAGATTAGATGACAAACCCCACTTCTTTCCAATTTATTTCTCCCACTTCATTGTAAATACCATTGTAAATAATAAAAATAACTAAAAAAAGAGATAACTTGCTTAAACGCTTCTATCACTAGTCCCTCCCTGAGGATCACGACCCGCATAGCCATTGCTACCGCGGATTAGAATTGAGCACCTTGCACATCTTTACTTCTCAATCTAAAATATCATATTTTGTGTGCAGGTAAAAACTCAATCAACAAATTGGCGTCGTTGCCGGGGAGGGACGGTAAGTTTTTCTCTAAATAAAAAAATTAACTAATTCTTTTATTCTTTCTGTATGCAGGTTTGGAGAACAGGAAATATAACAGCAGAAGTGGACATATAGCAACTCTGTGCCTCTGCCCTCGAAGGCAGAGCATCAGAGCCTACTACAGTGCCGCGGATCCGCGGCAAAAGCCGCGTTTTCGCGGCCTTAGTAGTGAATTACTGATAGAGTTTTCTGCAGGTTGCTGAATATTTAAAATCTAGTTTACTGCTCTGTTCCAATTTGTTCTGTGATATACCTGTAAACTGTTAATTAATCAACAGTAAAATATTTATTGAAAAGATAAAAAATTGATTAGACGTTTGCATATTAGGCACGTGTCTTTTCAATTCCTTTATTTTACTGTTGAAGAGTGCTGGAGCAAGGTACGTTCGCATTGCATGTAGAATAGGATTCATCTCTTGGTTGATTTTCATGCTTTGAGTGAATCTTATTTACATATCTTGTACACTTGCACAAATTTATCTTAAGGGCACTAACCCATAACAAGATAAGGTGGGGATTTAATCACCCTTCCTTAGACTAAAAATCAGATTCCAAGCACTCACTAACCCAAGCCTAACTAATAAAAGAGTAGACGTTGGCCCTAGGGACATCTCGGACTCAATTAGGAGATTATCGTAAGGGGAACAGTGTTGGAATTTGACTCCTGCCAAATCAGTGTCTAGGAAGGGGATTGAGGGCCGAAAGCCCGAAGATTGGTGGTGATTTAATTCAGGAACGTCTTTGACGGAAAACCTCCCACCAATCTTACCCTGACCTGGCTGATTAACTTGTGGTCAAAGTCTGCACCCTACCTCCCGTGGACAGTCTAACCAGTTAGGAGTCGTCTAGGTCATAGGTCTACCCTAACTTAGGTTAGAATTTTTCTTTTTTGTTTGTTTCTTTGTTTGTTTTCTTTTTCTTTGTTTGTGTTTGTGTGATATGGCATACAACAATAATTTTTCCAATTTTAATCCATATTACACATCGCCTTCTTTTTCGGATATTACCAACCTGGCACACCCTAACTTTAACCAACCTAGTGTGCCGGAATGGTCTTATCCGAATGACTATAACCCATGCCCCCCATCTTATAACTATAATTTCCATAATAATTTCAACTCTTCACAGAGTTCATGGGTTTCGCTTCCCCCGAGTCTAATGTTCAACCAACTTGTCCTCCGTATCCACCTTGTCCACAATATTCCCAAGATTCATACTCAGATCCACCCATTCAGAATAGAAAACCATCTATCTTAGAGATGATGAGTATGCATGAGTCCAAGCAACAACCACCATCTATCTTAGAGATGATGAGTATGCATGAGTCCAAGCAACAACCACCATCAATCTTAGACATGATGATGCGTGAGTCCACCGACTCACAACTTCATCACGATTACACTTCCTCTTTTCAAGTCCAATCACAAAATGATGCACCTATTGACTAAGAAAAGATGCTTAAATCCATGATTTAGGCTAGATTAGCTCGTGATCATGAAATAGATATGATGGTTCAATCTTTGCGTTCTCACCGTTCGGCCAATTCTGATATCGCTGACCACTCTCTTAGAGCCGAAGAGTCACGTTGCTTTGGACAACAAGATTCTACTTCAGTACCATCATTTGAACTTGCCGAAACTCCAAACTTTGATAGTTTGGCAAGTTTTTCCTTTCCTGAAATAGAACTTGAGCATGAATATGATCATGAACCCCACCTTGATGATTCAATTTTGCTTCCTGATTCAATAATGACTCCGGTGTCTTCACCTGATTTCACTTTTTCCGAGTCAACATTGGATCCCGTTCTAATCCATCATGAAATTGAATCACCCATTTTTGATGATCATATTGAACTTGACAAATTTTATAATTTTGAAAGTCCCACGGATAAATTGGCAAGTTCTCATTTTTATGATATCGAACTCAATGAGATATGTGACCTAGATTCTCAAATCTGTGAGCAAGTTCAAATTCCCGAATCATTATTGACTCCTGTTTTGTTACCCGACTTATGTAATCTTTTAGAGTCAATTTTGATTCCCACACCTATCCTTCCTGAACTTGAATCACCAACATTGAGTCACATTCCATTGTGGGAAGATTATTGTGGACTTGAGCTTTAACTTATTGATTTGGACCCACTTCCTGAACGTAGCCCGACTCCTGAACCCTTACTTGAGTTAAGTTTCTTTCCTGAGTCGGTATTCGTTCCCATACTTACGACGTCCAAGTCAATCATTCCATCTTTTCACACTCCATTATGGGACAAGGAGGTTGACACAATTGACTCTGAAATTCATTATGAAATTTGGACATTTGATGGGGTGAAAATTTTAAAAAATAATTATACATACATTTTAGTGGGTTATGTAAGGGAAATTTCTGGTGGGTTTCACCAAATATTATATTATCTTGATTGGGTAGCAACGCTTGGCCCAATTAGACCACCACCGGAACCACCACCTTGAGGTAACTTCTGCCTTCCCTTTCTTTTGTTTCATGCATATATGCATTCATTCATACATTGAGGACAATGCATGAGATAAGTGTGGGGGTAGGCTTTACTAACATACTAACATAGGTAGAAACTAATAAAAATTTGCTAATAAAAAAAATGTTATAAAAAGGACAATATTTTGACTTATCTTTTGAAAGAAATCTAAGTTAGTTTTAAGGATTAGGAAAATCATGATTAGGATTTCTAAAAACTTGGTCAAAATAAATAAATTGTTTAATTTTTAGGTATAGGAGGAGAAATTGAATAAGTAATTAGTCTTGATTTTACCTTAATGAAATGTGCACACCTAATACATATCTAGGATTCTAAGACAATGACCCTTGTGCCTCATAAAAATAAATAAATAAATAAATAAAATATATCACCAATTAAGCTGGATATATGTGCCTCAAGAAGCATAAGTATTCACGCCTAAAGGTGAGTTCTAAATAAAATAAAGTCCTTAGTTTTGTGGCCTAGTTCACTCGAATTTGAGTCCGAGGGGTGTTTTCTCACCCGGTGCCCTAAAGCCGACTGGTTTGGGAGTCATCGATTTTAAGTTCCTTACATGGGTGGATTAGAAAGCCTAAGGAAACTAAGGAAAAATTACTTATATATGTACTAACACATCTAATAGTCAATTAGTTAGGTATAAGGCCCTCAAGAAGCCTTCATGCTTACACGAAAGAAAATTAGATGAGTTATACATATTAAAAAATAATAATAATAAATAAATAAATATATAATAATAAAAAGGCATGAGAGTCCAAGTTAAGGAATTCCTAGTAAAAATTCATAAGGATGCATATGATTTTTGGTAACGAAAAAGACTATACAAAAATTCAATTTTGATCCTTACCTAAAATGAATAACAATTTACCTTACAAAGACTAAGTTTAAGAATGAATAAAAATGAGGATCCTAAAAACTTATAGATTACTTAGTCTCTTCAAACGTATTTCAAATATTTTCCTTTTTATGGATTTTGTGGGTGCAATCCGCTGAAAACCCTCACAAGACAACACTCGTCCTCTAGGGTAACCTAGAGGTTTAACGGCTTGTTGCACATGCTAAGTGCAACCGTGATTCCTACGAAAGTGAGTTAGTTAGATTAGGTTTTCTTTTTCTTTTTCTTTTTTTTCTTTTCTTTTTCTTTTTCTTTTGATTTTTACTCGAGGACGAGCAAAAAGATAAGCGTGGGGGTGTGATTGGTAGTGAAAAGTGCATTTTTATCATTACATTTACCATCACATTTTCATATTTATTCTTATAATTCTGCACATTTACTAATATTTTATGATTTATTGTGTGCAGGCCTTGAGAAATAAAAATAAAGAAATAAAGCTTAAAAGAAGCCCAAAAGCCCATATTCAAGCCCAATGTAAAAGTTACAATTATTAAATTGCAATTACACAAGGGCAATAGTTGCAAATACAAAGAAGAGGGAAGGATAGACTTCTATTCAACCCTAAACACTTGCAGGATGAGGATAAAAGCCAAATAAGAGAGTGCAAAGATAAGAAAATTCATTTTAAAAGATATTGGGAGATTTGAGATTTAGGTAACTTGCTTCCCAAGTTATCTCGAAATCCCAAGATAAAGAGCCAGGATGCACCTTCCAGAAGACTACGCCCAGATGGACGGACCAGGGGAAGCCACGTGCCAAAGCGCGTGGCCATCTGCCACTACCAGGCCGCAGAAACGCGGCCCAAGCCGTGTTTCCGCGGCAATACAGTCTTATCCGGGGACCAGTTTTCGTGGAAGAGTTGTTCTGGGACTCTACTTCCTTCTGCATCTATAAATACCCCTGCAGACGCAACAGAAAGGGTGTACAGAATTTAACAGAGAATCCAGTGCAAAGTTAGGGTTTCTTTTAGGCTAGGTTACGTTTTTCTTTTGTTTTCTTTGTAATTTTTGTAACTGAGAGTGGAGGAAGCTTTCATGGAGGAAGGAGTCCATGCTTGTACTGAGGTGACAGCGGTGTAAGCCTACTTTTCTTCCATTGTTAATGAAATCCACTCAAAGGTTTGTCTTTGTTATGTCTATTCTTGTTATTCGTGTTTTATTCTCTTTTTATTTTTCTATTCTTGTGTTATTCTCTCTAATGACTTGCAAACCGTGAGATCCGATTGCTTCGAGACTGCCTAACCCAAGAAGAGCCCTTGATGGCCTATGGAGATGAACAAGCCGTCGCTTGCCAATCTTTTCTTTTTGTAGTGTAGATCGCGAAGGTGGACGATCCTATACGCCATACTTGAATGCCTTCCAAAGCAAAGAAAGTCGTCGCAAAAGGATCAAAGGTAAGTAGGACTGAAGAGGTAGGTATGTATTTTTCTAGTTTATAATTTTCTTTCTTTCTTCTATTTCTTTAGATTAGATTTCTTTAGATTAGATGACAAACCCTACTTCTTTCCAATTTATTTCTCCCACTTCATTGTAAATACCATTGTAAATAATAAAAATAAAAAAAAGAGATAACTTGCTTAAACGCTTCCATCGCTAGTCCCTCCCTGAGGATCACGACCCGCATAGCCATTACTACCGCAGATTAGAATTGAGCACCTTGCACATCTTTACTTCTCAATCTAAAATTTCATATTTTGTGTGCAGGTAAAAACTCAATCAACCGTGGTTAGGTCTTTTAGAAATTTAGCATATGAAGGTATCTGATTAATGGCATCCAAGAATGGAATATTTATTTGGACGTTTTTGAAAACTTTCAAAATTCCCTCACAGTGATTTTTCTTCCTAGTTGGTTGAAGACGTTGAGGAAATGGGGCTTTGGGCACAAAAGATTTATCTTGATTGTCAACAATAACTTGATCATCTTTCTTTGTTGACTCCTTTGGTTCCTTTTTTTCTTTTTCTTTTACAATATTAGGATTGTTTGGTGGATCTTGGACTTGGTTGTCCACTCTCTTGCCTGACCGTAAAGTGTAGATGGATTGGACTTGACGGTTTGAATCAGAACTAATTTCAATCTGGCCTGTTGGAGTATTTTGAGGAGCAGGTTGTCCTCTCGGGTTGGGCACAGTTTGACTAGGGAAATGTCCTTTCTCTCTCTAACAGTTGCAGCTAACTGTTCTATCTGAACCTCGAGCCTGGCTATCGTCTGATCCTGATTGTGACACATTTGAGCTTGAGTTTGATTAGTTATTAGTTGGCTCTGCATGAATTGTTGGGGAGTGTCCTCTAAAGATGGTTTTCTTTGATTGGGAGGGACATATGGAGGAACAGATGGTGTTGCATTGAATTGATTTTCCTTGTGAAATTGATTATTAGAAGATGGTCCTTAAAATGATGATGATCCTCCATATCCTTGTCCTTGAGGAGGCTTCCATGATAGGTTGGGATGATTCCGCCATCCCGGATTGTATGTTTCACTAAATGGGTTGTTGTTGGGATTAGGCTTGCGAAATATATTGAGTACATTTTCTTGCTCCACTTTGATAATTGGCAACCCGGGGCATTGTTCAACCAAGTGGTCTTGGCTGTCACAAAGGACACAAATGGGAGACACCACTGGCTTGGATGGTTCGGGAGCTGAAGATTGTGCTCCCTTGCTCAATTCTAATGCTTCAAGTCTTCGTACTACTGATGTCAATTTGGCATCACTCTCAAAATTAGGGTTGACTTTATGTATACCACCCTTGTTAGTGGCAGTTGAGGTGGTAAGTTGCTTATTATCAACACTAACCGGCTCCCATTCTAGAGTATTTTCTGCTACCTCTTCAAAGAATTGCCATGCATCATCGGCCGTTTTGCTCGTGAATGTTCCATTGCAAAGGGATTCAATCATGGTCTTATTCGAGTAGTCTAACCCTTCATAAAGAATTTTAATCAAACGGATCTTTTCGAATCCGTGATGGGGACACTCAAGTAAAAGATCCTTGAATCTTTCAAAATATGTGAAGAACGTCTCCCCTTGTAGTTGATGGAAGGTGTTGAGGGCTTGACGTATGGTAGCAGTTTTCTGCTTAGAATAGAACTTCCTATAGAAGGCTTCGGCTAATCCTACCCAAGTAGAAATTGAACCCGGTTGGAGAGAAAGAAGCCAAGATTTGGCTCTTTCTTTTAGAGAAAACGGGAATAACCTAAGTTTTAGGGATTCTTCTATCATTTGATGATACTTCATGGTCCCACAAATATCCTCAAATTCCCTAACATGTTGATATGGGTTCTCATTTGCCAATCCCGAAAGACTGAAAGCATCTGTATCATCCCGGATTTAATCTCGAAATTTGCCGTAAGGGCTGGCAAGGTGATACAGGAAGGTTGGGTGGACCTTGTAGGATACATGTAATCCTTTAAGGTCATTTGTTTTGTTTCATTAGTGTCACCCATTGTTGCAGTAGGGTCAGAAACAATAATGGATTCTAATCGACCCTTAATACGAACCCACTTTCGCATGAACTAGGGTACTGCCCTGATGAAGGATTTTCTAAATCCTAGATAAGTTTACACACAAGATGACTCAACCAATCAATTGCAGTCATGTGTTTTTTTTTATCTTGAATTTAATTTAAAGGTAATCATTTTTTTTCACTAATCTTAAGAGAATAGAATTCTCTCTAGTTGACAGCACCTAACTGGGTTGGAAGGATAGTGAGTTTATCGGTTAAACCCGTCAAAACAAGCGATTTGGCTCTCCCCCCAGGTTGGGCACTTACTAAATTCAGCCACCCTTTCTTAGACAGGAAAGTTCCTCGGTTCTTCATCCAGGCCAGGCACCGCCGCAATGGCTAAGTCACCCTTTCTAGATAAGAAAGCCCTCTTTCGCGAGCTTGAAAGTGTTCACCGGAGTCTTCCCAAAATAGTTCCACTTAAATGAGCTCGAAATCCCAGTGGTTGAGTTCTAATTGATTTTAAATTAGTTCAAGCTTGGGAAAAAAAACTTATATGCGGTTGTGATTTTTGAGCCAAGGAACGGGTGATGAAATCCCGACCTTATGTGAGGGGGACCGCTCTTAAGATCTTTTTATGCAAGCATGCACTAATGCAGCACAAAATTCAATCAATAAGCACCTCCAAAACCCCACTGACAAGAGATTCGTGGGTAGAATTAGAAAATACTAACCTTTCCGGTGACTCTGAAGCAAGCAAGTTTTATTTATTTTATTTTAGCAAAGCAATATGTCATAAGCAAGCAAGCTTCTTCTTGTTGTGCAAGTCTTCTTTGGTTCATGCAATATCCCTGCAAAAGAAAATTTGAAATTAAATTATAAGGATGGAAAGAAAAATTAAAAAAATAAAAAATTTGAAATTTTTTTTAAGATTTAACTTTCTGGTTTTTTTATTTCTGAATTTTTTTTAATTTTTTAATATTAAACTAGAAAAAGATTAGATGTTGATTTTCAAAACCAAAAATTTTCACAAGTCCCCAGCAACGGCGCCAAAAATTGTTCGCGATTCGAAATTCATGAAAAACTCAATCGTTGTTGAATCACGTACAAGTTATAAAACCTAAACTTACTAAATTTTTTTAGCAAAGTGTGTAGTGGCAAGTATAGGACCGAATCCACAGAGACTTGTTCTTGAAAATTTAGTTATTAAAAATCTCACTTTTATCTTATTCTAATTGAGAAATCCCTTGGATGAAGGTTGGAATTTTGTTTTTTAAAAATAAATAAATAAATAAAGATCTTGTAGAAGAAAGCAAAAGAAAAATAAAAATATGAAGAAAGTAAAAGAAGAAAGAAATACTAACCTTTTTGTGAAGATTTGAATACCCAAAATAAGAAAAAAAAAAGGAAATTAAAAGATTGGTAAGGGAAGAGGAAGATGAACCAGTGAACTTATTTCTTGTTGTCGCCTTGTTGTCTCCCTTCTGCAAGCGATGCTGAAAACAAAAGAAGCTAATAAAAGAAAAGAGATGCTTCATGGATCAAATATGAAAGAAAAGAATAGCAAAAAAATTAAGAGAAAATTAAAGAAAAACTTAGACTGAACGCCGCAAGATCGTGAAGAAGAATTCTGAATTTTATTGTTGGCCCAATGGCCTTCCACTCTAGTTTTGATGATGATCAACACTCATGTAGTGATGTTTACTAATATTCTTGTGTTTCTAAGTTTCAGATCATTAACAGGATATTAGTTGGTGATTAGCTTCAACAAGATGATTAGAAGCTTATCATGGTGATTCCGGTGCCAAAGCTTAAAGATCATACCTTTGCACTTGGAGAATCACGGAGTTTTGGAGCAAGTCTACTTGAAGATGAAGATCGTCAAGAAGACTTAGGTATCCTAGTTTAGATAGAGTTTTAGATCCATTTATAAAGCTTAGTTTAGTTGATATGCTCAAGTGCACAAATCACACACGTTTTATGATTGAGTTTTGGTTTTCATGAATAGTTTGATCAAAACAAGTTTTCAAGATTTATATGTATAGTAGATGTTTTCTATTTATACATACATGCTTAACTTATAGACAAACTTATTTTGACTATCCTATTCATGTTTTGGAAAAATCTAGTATGATAAAATACAAGTTTTGTTTATGATAAAAATACAAGAGTTGGTTTTTGGTATTTCTATCATGCATATCCTTTAAACCAAAACCTTGTTATATGCTAGATATCAAAAACATAGATATTTCATTATGATTGTGTAGTGGATCATATCCATACACACTATGCTTTAATAAGTTCAAAATATCTTGTTTTTGTACTTTGTGAAGTTATGGAAAAATAAGTTTTAGAAAAACATATTTTTAGAAAAACAGTTTTTATTGTGATTAAAACTATTTAGTGGATTTACTGTGATTTTATGGATTTTTATTGAGTGAAAAGACCTATTTTCAAATCCCATATCTGTGCAGTTCTGCACTGTGCCTGCCGGCCAGTTCGGTCGACCGGACCGGTCGACCGCACCAAGTGGCCGGTCGACCGGGTCGGTCGACCGATGTGCACAAACGTGCACGCTGGCTACACATTGTAGTCGGTCGACCGGACCGGTCGACCGAGTTGAGAGTTCAACTCTCAGGATGTTTTGGTCGACCGGGCCGGTCGACCGCTAGTGCCCAACGGTCACTTTTCTGACCGTTGGCGGTCGACCGGGCCGGTCGACCGACGCCTGTCAGAGCTGCCAGCTCAGCTCTAACGGCTAGTTTTCTGTTTGGCCTATATAAACTCCATCTCTTTGGGGATTTTGGCCAAGTTTTTCAAGAGAAAAAATACTGGTTTTCTGAGGTGTTTAAAAGAGTTTTAAAAAGAGTTTGTGGGCTTTAAAACTTCTCATCGTTATTTGTTTTGGGTTTTAGAAAATCAAAGAAAACTAGGTTTTGGGATTTTGATTTGGTATTTCATTTTCTATCATATACAAGAGATTTCCCAAGTAGTTTTTCTTTGTTGCTTGTTTTCAAAAACACTTTGATTCCACACTTGAGCTATATCATCTATCCTAAACTATTAGGATCTTGTTTTTGTGAAAAAAGAAAAGAGAAAAAGAAAGAGAAGAGTTTGAGGTTGTTTGTTGTAAACCTGTTTGTTGTAAACACCCTTTTATTTGTGAATCCCTCTTCGGTAGAGGTGATCGGGTGATTGAGTTGTATCCCTCAAGTGTGAGGTGATAGTGTTGGTTGTGAGCCTCTTCGGTAGAGGTGTTGTGGATTGTGGTTGTTGTAGCCTCGGTGGCTTTGTAAGTTGAGAGAGGAGTTAGGTACTCCTTATAGTGGATTGGGAAATCCTACACGGTGGTGTAGGCGGGGATGTAGAGCAAGGTGCTCGAACCTCGAAACAAATCTTGGTGTTTGCGTTTTGATCCATTGTCTCTCTAACTCTCTCTCTTATATTTGTGCAAAGCATCATATTCATATCATATCATATTTGCTTGTGTTGTGCATAATTCATATTGCCTTGCATTTATTTATATTGCTATTCATTCTTATATGCTTGGCTTGATTGTGTGTATTTTATATTGCTTGGATTGCTTGTGTGTGTGCCTAACTTATACTCATCCAACAAGAGCTTCACATAGCACCTCAACCCATTTCAAGGGGAATCAAGGGGAGTTAGTCCAGAGCCTCGAAAGGGGAATTCGGCTACACTTGTTGTATTGTATTAGTTTGTGCATAATTTGCATTAGCTTCCGCATTTAGCGCACTTAGTTTGCATTTAGTTTATTAGATTAGCACTTACACCTATTCACCCCCCCTCTAGGTGTTTTTTCAATTGGTATCAGAGCTAGTGCTCCTGATACTTAGGCTTAACATCCTAGGAGTGATCCATTTGCTTGCTAATCTCATTTGCATTTGCTTGTTTGCACACATCTAGTTTATACCATGGACTTCATGACCCCACCTAGCTATGATCCTTCCAACATTGATATTTGGAAGTATAGGATGTCCATGTACCTAAAAACCCTAGGTTTGCATGTCTTTCTTGCCGCCACCAAGAGATGTTATCTTGGTGATTGCAATCATATAGGGGCCAATGCACAAGCCCTAGAGGCCATTAGAAGCACTTTATCTAAAGATTATCTTTTATGTGTTTCTAACTTTGATTCCGCTTTTATAGTGTGGAACAAATTGACAACCACCAACACCTCCAAGCTTCAAGTCCAAATCCAAGAAGAGGAATCTAGTGGAGAATCCAACTCTATATGCTACATGGTCCAAGGGAATGACTCCCTTGAGGTACACTCGGAAACTCCATTAGATAGTGATGATGATGCTAGTTCTTCAAGAAATGATATTGTTGATCCACATGCTTTGAATGAAGAACTTTCAATTGTTTGTGAAAAATTAATTGAGAAGTATAAGATTTTGAAAAAGAAAAGTCTAGGAATAGAAAAAGAAAATAAGTGTTTGAATTCTAGACTTAATATTGCTTTGCAAGAGAAAGAGGAGATCTCTAATGATAGGGATTCATTAAGATCTCAACTTAATCTTGTATTAAAAGAAAATGAATTTTTGAAAAATAAAAATGATTGTGAAAACCTTTTAAAGAAGAATGAAAACTTGTCTTCTAAAATTGATTTTGTTTTAAAAGAGAATGTTGCTTTGAAAAACAAATTTATTTCTATTTCAAATGACTTGAATGCTTGTTTAGAGAAAAATAATGTTTTACATAATAAGATTGATTCTCATGTTTGCCATGCTAGGGTAGTTTCACCTAAATCACCCATTGCATGTTCCACTTCTTCTATGCTTGAGAATGATATAAATTTGTTAAAGAAGAAAATGGATTGTTTGGGCTCCACTATGAGCCAATGTGCCATGAACCACTCACGGTTGGAAACCTTGGTTCGAAAGAAACAAGTTCCAACTTCTATGCATGCACACCCTCCACGGCATACACATGCTCCACACGGACACACTCCTCACATGTATGCTCATGTGTACACTTGTACACATTGTGGACGTAAGGGCCACCTTGCTAAATTTTGTTATGATAGATTACATACTCCAAATTTAGCAAAGAAGTTTGTTTGGGTTAGAGAAGGGACTAACCCCCATGGACCCAACAAGATGTGGGTACCAAAGACCACCCCTCCTATTGTTTATGATGTAGGTGAGGGCTCTCACATGACGTGAGAGTGATAGCACCTTGGAGTAGATGCGTTCCGGACTTAAAGGAGATCAATTGGATGCATCACTTTCAAGGGAAGAGATGGTGGAGAGGACCACCAAGTTTTGGAGACAATGAGAGTTGCCTTGAGGTTTTGGTAACGATTCCTAAACTCCCATGCTTTCATATTCATTTGTTTATGGCATGTTTTTGATGTCTATGGATTAGTATGTTCATTCCATGTTTATTAGATCCTTGACATACATGTATAGTATTTGAGACACACATGCTTATATGAACCCATATTTAGTGTTCTCACTTTTGTTTAAGCTATAATGTACATCATGAATCTAATACATGTGAATTTACATAGTAATCATGTTTTAGTTTTATCATGATGACTTTTATATTTGTTTTGATGCTTCATGTTAAGGTTACTTGTTTAGATGTTAGTTTTCATTAAGACTAGGAATTATACTTGTACATATAGTGGGCCACAAATAAATCTATATATGTATGAGCTTGAACGCTTATTTGAACCCATTAGATGTGCTAGTATAGTCTAGTTTTGATGATTCATACATTTCAAACTTGTATTCCCATTTTTGAATTTGTTTTGTGTTATGAGTTTGCATTTCATGTATATGTGCATTTTGCCAAAAACATTAAGATATACATGTATACCCCTTGAGTCATTTGCCTTTCATGCAAATTTATATATATGGACTCATATGTGTTTAGGGATATGTATGAATACTTATTGTGATTGACAATTTATACATATACCTTGAAATGAAAATTGCCTTAATGAAATTTAGCTTATCATGATTTTCATGTTTTTCATGTGTTGAATATTTAACTTCATGTATATGTCTATCTTATCCAAACTATTGACTATACATGAGTATCCCTCTTGAGCCACGTGCCTTAATGCATATTTTGTGGACTCTTTATGTTTTGGATATGTATGTATATTTTAGCTTGTATTAGACATACATATGCCTTGAAGATTAAATAAGGAGTTTTATATGATTTTTCATGTTTTTGATGGAATTATGTTTTAAGGAATAATTGAGCTTAATGAAATATTTTTCATGATTATGATCTTCACATATTATTTGTACACTCATATCTATTGCTCATGTTTTGTTTCTCATGAGTTATGCTTTATTGGTTAGAGTGATGATTATCATGTGAATTTCAATTTTGTTTTATTCCTTACTTGAAGGATTTCGTGCTAGTTAACAAGTTTTCCATTTAACTAGTTGCGATGTTCTTCATTTTGGTAGTGATTTTCAAACAAAACTACATTTTCAAATCTATCTTTGAAAACCCCTACCTTCCAAGGGCGGTAGGATGGGAGATCATGTTCATGTATGCCCTAAATTGAAAATCTTTAAAACTTGAATTATGATTGGGTGGTAGATAATATGATGTATACACTTGAACTTATTGTTATGTCAATTGGTATCTTTGAACTCTTTCAATTGGTATCATTTTGATCTTCTTGTATACTCATATATGTTTTTGTATGTATGTATGCTTTAAATTCCAAGTATATCAATTTCTATTGGTATCTATTTTTCATACATATATATGTTTGTGTTTATGCTAGTGCTTGAGTTTCAATTTTGTTTAAATTGATTACTTTTAAATTGTTATCAAGACTATGCATGACTTTAGTTTGTATTTCATAAAGGGGGAGAAAATATGATTTTGTATTTCAATTGGTATTTGTACTCCCACACTTTATGATTAAAAGTTGTTTATATGTTTTAAAATGAACAATTCTTACAATTGGTATCAATGTTTCTATGTAAAATCTGTTCAATTGGTAAAATATTTACAATTGGTATCATATTTAAGAAATTCAAAATTTGTTTTGGTTTCAAGATTCATGTTTAAGAATTTAAGATTACTATCTCATATGTTGTTTAAAGAATATATTCAAAGTTTTGATTTGTATTTCCTATATGCAAGGAGAGCTTAACATCTCTCTTACATATAGATTCATGTTGAGTATATTATAAATTGAGGAGCTTGACAACTCTTCTTTATATGATATACGTGTGTAGGGGGAGCTTCACATCTCCTCTTATGCATTACATAATATGTGTTATGTGAATTGGGGCTTGTCATCCCTTCTTCATGTAATGCATATGTGTAGGGAAGCTAACTTAGCGTCTTCCTCTTCATGAATGTATATAGCATATAACATATATTGATTCTTGTTTATTGATATCAAGATGCTTCATTGACATATTTTTAATTGATATCATGTTTGTAGTCACCCCTTATTGACTTTGTTTTTTGTTTTAGACAAAAGGGGGAGAACATTGTTTGCATTGTTTTGATTGACAAAAAGGGGGAGAAAGATTTTTACCCCTCATTTTATCTATGGTTTTGATTGTTTACCCCTTTGTTGATGATTGACAAAAAGGGGGAGAAGTATTTGTGTTTTATATGCATGCTTATGTTTTATATGCATTGTTTAATGTTTTAATCTCAAGAATATTAAGTTTAATTGATATATAGAGTTTGCTTTGTAATTGGAGTTTGCTTTGTAATTGGTATCTAGAGCTTATTTTGTTTTGAATATTCCATTTGATATCTAGAACCAATTATTGTTTATGCATATGCATGTTTCATGCTTGATATTCATTGCATATATTTATTGTTTATCCCTATGCATGAGTTAAGGGGGAGCTTCCTTGAAGCTTATCTTTAATCCATGCATATATAACTCCATGAGTTTTGTCATCATCAAAAAGGGGGAGATTGTTGGCCCAATGGCCTTCCACTCTAGTTTTGATGATGATCAACACTCATGTAGTGATGTTTACTAATATTCTTGTGTTTCTAAGTTTCAGATCATTAACAGGATATTAGTTGGTGATTAGCTTCAACAAGATGATTAGAAGCTTATCATGGTGATTCCGGTGCCAAAGCTTAAAGATCATACCTTTGCACTTGGAGAATCACGGAGTTTTGGAGCAAGTCTACTTGAAGATGAAGATTGTCAAGAAGACTTAGGTATCCTAGTTTAGATAGAGTTTTAGATCCATTTGTAAAGCTTAGTTTAGTTGATATGCTCAAGTGCACAAATCACACACGTTTTATGATTGAGTTTTGGTTTTCATGAATAGTTTGATCAAAACAAGTTTTCAAGATTTATATGTATAGTAGATGTTTTCTATTTATACATACATGCTTAACTTATAGACAAACTTATTTTGACTATCCTATTCATGTTTTGGAAAAATCTAGTATGATAAAATACAAGTTTTGTTTATGATAAAAATACAAGAGTTGGTTTTTGGTATTTCTATCATGCATATCCTTTAAACCAAAACCTTGTTATATGCTAGATATCAAAAACATAGATATTTCATTATGATTGTGTAGTGGATCATATCCATACACACTATGCTTTAATAAGTTCAAAATATCTTGTTTTTGTACTTTGTGAAGTTATGAAAAATAAGTTTTAGAAAAACATATTTTTAGAAAAACAGTTTTTATTGTGATTAAAACTATTTAGTGGATTTACTGTGATTTTATGGGATTTTTATTGAGTGAAAAGACCTATTTTCAAATCCCGTATCTGTGCAGTTCTGCATTGTGCCTGCCAGGCCAGTTCGGTCGACCGGACCGGTCGACCGCACCAAGTGGCCGGTCGACCGGGTCGGTCGACCGATGTGCACAGACGTGCACGCTGGCTACACATTGTAGTCGGTCGACCGGACCGGTCGACCGAGTTGAGAGTTCAACTCTCAGGATGTTTCGGTCGACCGGGCCGGTCGACCGCTAGTGCCCAACGGTCACTTTTCTGACCGTTGGCGGTCGACCGGGCCGGTCGACCGACGCCTGTCAGAGCTGCCAGCTCAGCTCTAACGGCTAGTTTTCTGTTTGGCCTATATAAACTCCATCTCTTTGGGGATTTTGGCCAAGTTTTTCAAGAGAAAAAATACTGGTTTTCTGAGGTGTTTAAAAGAGTTTTAAAAAGAGTTTGTGGGCTTTAAAACTTCTCATCGTTATTTGTTTTGGGTTTTTGGAAAATCAAAGAAAACTAGGTTTTGGGATTTTGATTTGGTATTTCATTTTCTATCATATACAAGAGATTTCCCAAGTAGTTTTTCTTTGTTGCTTGTTTCCAAAAACACTTTGATTCCACACTTGAGCTATATCATCTATCCTAAACTATTAGGATCTTGTTTTTGTGGAAAAAGAAAAGAGAAAAAGAAAGAGAAGAGTTTGAGGTTGTTTGTTGTAAACCTCTTTGTTGTAAACACCCTTTTATTTGTGAATCCCTCTTCGGTAGAGGTGATCGGGTGATTGAGTTGTATCCCTCAAGTGTGAGGTGATAGTGTTGGTTGTGAGCCTCTTCGGTAGAGGTGTTGTGGATTGTGGTTGTTGTAGCCTCGGTGGCTTTGTAAGTTGAGAGAGGAGTTAGGTACTCCTTATAGTGGATTGGGAAATCCTACACGGTGGTGTAGGCGGGGATGTAGAGCAAGGTGCTCGAACCTCGAAACAAATCTTGGTGTTTGCGTTTTGATCCATTGTCTCTCTAACTCTCTCTCTTATATTTGTGCAAAGCATCATATTCATATCATATCATATTTGCTTGTGTTGTGCATAATTCATATTGCCTTGCATTTATTTATATTGCTATTCATTCTTATATGCTTGGATTGATTGTGTGTATTTTATATTGCTTGGATTGCTTGTGTGTGTGTGCCTAACTTATACTCATCCAACAAGAGCTTCACATAGCACCTCAACCCATTTCAAGGGGAATCAAGTGGAGTTAGTCCAGAGCCTCGAAAGGGGAATTCGGCTACACTTGTTGTATTGTATTAGTTTGTGCATAATTTGCATTAGCTTCCGCATTTAGCGCACTTAGTTTGCATTTAGTTTATTAGATTAGCACTTACACCTATTCACCCCCTCTAGGTGTTTTTTCATTTATTCCATAAGCATCAAATACAAAGCTCTTGACCTCTCCAATCACGCATTACAACGCTCAAAACATTCTTTTTATGGCTTTTCAGCCCTCTGGTGTCCTCTCTCTCTCTCTCAATGAATATAGGTATTTATAGGAAAATAATGATAAGGGAGAGTGTAGGGAGATAGGAAGAGTTGGCTATTTTTGAATTTCAATCTTCCCCTTATCTCCAAAGTTGATTTATCCAGAATTCTGATCTGCACCTTGATGGCGTGTTGATTGCTGAATATTGCTTAATAGATGACAGAATTTGAAACAGTGATTAACATAAGAGTTGTCTCCCTTTAAATCTTCTTTCTAGATCATTTTGAATCATCAGATTTGAGATTTGATAGCAAATGTTATGATTAAAATGCTAAACTGTATCCAGTCTGAATTCGAATCTAAATTGCTTCATCTCATCCGTTGATCTTCTCTCCATCCATTTATCCTCAGCAAACCCAATAGGGTCTTCAAAAAAATCATTTTTCTTTTGAATTTTTATAGTAATATCTTATCTTGTAAATCCAATCCTCAGATAAGATAGACTAAAGATTCTCTGAATTTGAGTCGATCCCTGTTTGATTTGAACTTTTGGGTTTGTTTGGATAGGATCCATGTTTACCTTCTCTTTATCATCCTACAAGGATTAGGACATTATGATAAGTGAGTTTGTAATGATTTATTATAAAATATATGTAGGAATGTAACAATATTTATGCAATATATGTGTCCAAATAGTACCATCGCCCTGCGTATGTACGTCGCAGTGGCGTCCCCGTACCCGCCGGATTGGGGCGTCACAACGTGCAACAAGCCGTTAAACCTCTAATTTACCCCTAGATGATGAGTGTTGTCGTGTGGGGGTTTTCACTGAATTACAACTACAAAATCCGTAAAGAAAGAAAAATAAAATGTTAGTATTTTTGAAATTCATTTTGAGAAAAAAATATTTGAGAGATCGTTGCAAAAAACAAGTTAATTTATAAGTCTTAGGATCACTTAATAATTAATTCATGTACTTAGTCTCAATGCAAATATTTATTATCAATGGAGGTTAGGATTAATACTTAATTTCTCATCTAGTCTATTATCATACCCTAAGTCATATGCACATTGTGACCGTGGATTTTTGACTCGTTTTCAACTTCAACTCTTATGCCTTGTGTGTGTGTGTGTATATATATATATATATATATATATATATATATATATATAACTTCTCTCTTTTTTTTTTCTTTTTTTTTGAAAGAAGTTTGAAGTATTACCACCTTGTTGCCTTTTAAGCACTTCTTTTTTTTGATATGTATAACTCATCTAATTTTCTTTCGTGTAAGCATCAAGGGTTCTTGAGGCCCGAATACCTAACTAATTGATTATGAGATGTGTTAATACATATATTTTTATATTTTTTTTTTCAAATTTACCTAATTACCTTTCGCGTAAATACCAAAGCTTCCTTAGGCCAAAGCACCTAGCTAATCAATAATTAAATTTATTTTTATTATTATTATTATTTTCTAAGGCAAAATAGTCTTTATTTTGAATCCTAAGTGTGTAAGTGTATAAATTATGCATATTTCATCATGGTAAAAATCAAGGCTAAATTACTTTTTCAATTTTTTCTTCTAAACCTAAAAATCAAACAGATAATTTTATTTTGACTGAGTATTAAGAAATCTGAATTGTGATTTTCATATTCCTTAAAATTAACTTAATTACTTACAAAAATAAATCAAAATATTATTTTTTTCAAAAAGTTTTGAAAATAAATTTTTTTTTTAGTATCTACCTATGTTAGTATGTTAGTAAACTCTCTCTCACACCTATCTCATACATTGTCCTCAATTTATGAGTGAATGCATGTATGCATAAAAAAGATGAAAGGAAAGGCAAAATGTTACCTCATGGTGGTGGTTCCGGTGGGGGACGAATTGGGCCAAGCATTGCTACCCAATCTATATAACGTGAATCATCAAGAAACCCGCCTTTGTTGACCTCTTTCTTATGTACAGTGTTTCAATCCCCAAAATGAATAGGATAATGGAAAATCCTAACATAAAAACTATCTCCATTATATGATCAAGTTTGAAAATCATCTCACAGTCATTATTGTCTACACCTTCGTCCAACGATAGAATATAATTTGTTGAAATGCTTGATTTGGGCTCAAGAATATTAGGTTTGGGAACCGATACTGACTCAAAAAATTAGTTTCGGGCTCAACCTAATTAGATGAAATCTTTGGCTTCTCAACAAAATTCTCCTTACAAAATTTATTAAATTCAACCTAAAATTTACTTGAAATAAAAGTTCATCTTTATCACATTCATTCTCATAATATGATTCTACTTGCTCCTTGAGAGGTGTATGTGTATCCAAATCCTCTTGAAACAATACTAACTTTTGAAAAGTCAGTTGAGGTTCGGGAGTCGAATCTAGTTCAAGAGTGGGTTCCAAATCATAAAAACTTAAGTTCACATTCATCATTCATCATTCATCATATATGGATGTGGCCATCTACAATAGGTAATTCAGTTCTATAATATATGGGCACGGGAATTAATGTTGGCACGAGAATTGAGTCCAAATTGGGTAAGGACACCAAAGTCAATATAGATTCAAAGTTTAAAACTAAATCACAAAGTTGGGGATTGGGTTCACAATCGCAATCGAGTTCAATATCATTAAGTTAAAACTTGCCAATTGGTTCAAAGTTTGTGATTGGTCAAGTTTAAATTGGTGTGATGAGATTGAATCTTGGTCAAAATCTTTAAGACACCATGATTCTTCGTTCCTGTCAATATAGCTAGGCAATCACGAATGGTTGAAAATGTGTTAGGTAGAGTTCTCTCATCCCTATCTTTGATCAAATGATTCATTTGTGCTTCTAGCCTATTGATAGATTAGGTAACATAATTTCTGGCTTGAATCTGGTGTTTCATACTTTCGTCTAAGTCTGTAGGTTCTTCTTTTTGTGGTGGGACTTAAAAGGTATAGTAAGGATCTTGAGTTTTAAAATTTCGATGGGCTCATGCATCTTCTATTTTTTTAAGTCATTGATCGAGCTCTTCTAAGATCTCCATCTTATTTCGCAGTTTATTAATCTTTCTGTTGGTTTCTTGGGAAAAGAAGTATATGCCAATGATTATTGAAAAGATGGTTGACAATAATTCCTTGGAGGCATTGTATCCCCATCGACTCGGTGAAGAGTAGAGATGATTATTTTGATTATAATAACGGGATTGGGGTATGTGTTGATTAGGATAAGACCAACCCGGCATACTTGGTTGGTTAAAATTTTGTTGGTGAAAGTTAGTACTGCAGGTTTAGTGTAATCCGAATTGAAAGAGGTTTTAGTAAAATATGGATTATTAGTAAAGTTACAAAAATTATGGTCAGATCCATATCACTCAAGAATTGTTTAAACACACAAATAAACCAAAAACAAAAAATATTCTAACCTAAGTTAGGGTAGACCCTAACCTTGACGACTCCTAACTGGTTAGACTATCTATGGGAGGTATATTGTAGACTCTAACCACAAGCTAATCGATTAGGTAGGTGGCAAGATTGGTGGCAGGTATCCTTCAAGATGGACCTAGATAAGTCAAATCACCAACCTTCGAGGTTTCCTTCTCAATCCCCTACCTTAGTCACCGATTTGGCATGAGTTAAATTCTAACAACTTCCTCCTTAAGTCAATCTCCTAATGAGTTCGAGAAAATCCCTATGGCTAACATCTACTCAACTTTAAATTAGGATTGGGTTAGTGGACGCGGAGATGGTTTGCGGGCCAAGGGAGGGTAATGACTTTCTCACCTTATCTTATTCAAGGATTTGCCCTTAAGTTGATTTAGTGCAAAAGTGTGCAAGAAATAAATAGGGATTACTCAAAGCAAATAAATTACCATAAGTGTTTCCTAGTCTAGATGCTATGCAGATTTACTGCATCTCCAGCTCTTTTCAGCAATAATTAAAATTTTAAAAGAAATAGACACGTGCCTAAACGCAAGTCTATCCATTTTTTAAATTTTAAATAACAGGTTAATGTTGTTATTTAGAAACAATGTGCTATTAAAAATTTTAAATAAAACTGAAAATAGAAGAGACAAAAAATTACCGTTCACAAGCACCTGCAGAAGACTCAGCAGGTGGGTCAACCACTTTACTGCAGAAATGCGGCAAAGGTCGTGTTTGCGTAGCTTTATGGCTGTCTCCTATGCTTTGCTTTCTTGAGCAGAGGCACAGGTGTGCAAGAACTACTCTGCACCCTTCAGTTTCTTGAACCTATTCTTCTATACCCGAATAGAAAAAAAATTAGTTAGAAAACAAGTTGTACCGTTTCGTCCCCGGCAACGATGCCAAAATTTTGATTGCGGAAAAAATAGAGATATAGTTAAGGGTTGGAAGGAAGTTATCTGGATGGATGCATGTCTCTGTCTTCCGCAATATATCCGCTGTAGTAAGGGCTAAAATGGGTCGAATCTCGGGGAGAGATGCGATGAAAGCTTTTTGGTACTATTGTCTTCTTATTATCTTCTCTTTTTAAAGAACTTGAAAAAGTAGGGTAGATAGTATGTGGGTAAGAATTAATCTAAAAGATATGTTCATAGCTTACTAATAATCAACTACTATAACATGCTAATGTCCAATGAATAATGACTTTACTTCAAACACTAAGCATGATATTCTACCACAAAATCAAGCAACATACATAAGATAGAAACTAGGTTATGATTTGGTATAACACCAACCAACTTTTAAGGTTACAATATCAAGATTGTCAATCAAGTATAAAGTAAAAAAAATCACTAGAAAGTACTAAGCAAATCTTAACCCTATTTGAAATAATACTGATTAAAGTTTAATATTAAAATATCAAGACCTTCATCAAGCATAGATTAAGAAAAATAGTTAAAAAGTATTAGCACATATTTGACCTAGTTGCTTATCCTAAAGTGTCTTCAAAAACAAATATTGGAGTAGGCATGCATACAATCTAATCTGGTTATCTACTAGATACTAGATGTAATGGTGATAATGTTTTAGCAAGCTATAAGAAAAGATCTACCTACTCATACTTGAAGACTAAATAAAGAAAGCATAAAAAGAAATCATATAAAAGAAGCAAATCAATATCAATGAAAAGAAAATTAAAAAGAAGAGCAAAAGAATCTTGTTTATTGAGCTGTCACCATCAAAATACAATAGCTCCTTCTTTCTTTCAAAATTAACTAAACTAAAAACAAAAATTACAATAGAAATTTAGAAAGAAAAGATGACCTAAAAAAAAAAACCCTAAACTTGATTTTCAGAGATGCCTCTCCTCTGTTGATCTTCAGGGGTATTTATAGGGGATTTTAGTAGTAGAGTCCCAGTAGAATACTCATTCATCTATCTGAAGATCTATCTTTAAAATCCTTATTTGAATTCTAAAATTTAAAATAACTTTGCTTCCTAGATAACTTAGGAAACAAGTAATCTATAATCTAAATTTTAAACATGAATTCTCTCCTTTATCATTGACTTAGGGATGAAGAAACTTACTTTATATAGACTTTCTCCTTTATCTCTTATTTAGGATAGGATAATTTCTGAATTAACTTAGGCTTGATGGGCTCTTTAGCCTTCTCTTTAATTTGTGAGCTTCTTTTGGGCTCTTTTCTTTTATCTTTTTAATTAATGAGGCCTACACATTACTAAACAATAAAATGATTAAATAGCGGTGCTTTATAAAAAAAAAATATACGAAAATGTGACTAAAACTATGCACCTTTGATGAACAATCACTCGCCATGTCATTACCTAGCTATGTATTTTCTTCAATACAGTATGTAGCCAGGTAATTAACACTGAAAAACTGGATAAGCTGCAGAAAAATATTGTGGCTACGTTGTGTCAGCTTGAGATGCATTTTTCACCTTCACATTTAATATCATGATGCATCTAATTGTTCACTTGGTTAGAGAGATTAAACTATGTGGTCCGGTCTTCTTAAGGTGGATGTATCCAGTTGAGCGATACATGAAAATATTAAAAAAGTTTGTGAAGAATCTTAATCGACCTGAAGGATACATTATTGAATGTTACATATATGAAGAGACAATTGAATTCTTTAGTAAATACTTAATCAATGTTGAAGCCATAGGACTTCCTAAGTCTCACTTTATTAAGAGAAAAGATGACAATAACAAAACTAGGCAATAATTGGTTACTATCAGTTAAGACTTTATGTGTCAAGCGCATGGACATGTCTTGAATAACAGTGATGAAGTACAACCTTATATAAAATAGCATATGGACTATATAAGAAGTATCAGTCCAGTTAGATCAAGGAGGGAGAAGTGGGTAGCAGATGAACACAATAAATCATTCATTAATTGGTTCAGAAATTGAATTGATGTTCGATTAACAAATTCATCAAATTTTGTTTATAATACTTTGAGATGGTTAGCACATGGACCTCACATGATTGTGTCATCTTGTCGTGGGTATTCAATAAACGATAACTATTTTTGTACAAAAGTACACAATGATAAGTGTACAGTACAAAGTTGTGGTGTGACTTAAGTGGCTCAAGAAATACATATTTCTAGCGCTAAAGTCAAAAATCCAGTATTTGTAAGCATTTCATACTATGGGGTGATACAGGACATATGAGAGCTAGACTACACAATATTTCGTGTTCCTGTGTTCCGATGTAATTGGGTGGAGAATAATCATGGCATGAAAGTCGATAAGTCAGGATTTATTCTAGTTGATTTAATCAGAGTGGGTCATAAAGAGGACACATTTATATTGACATCAATAGAAAAATAAGTTTTTTACATTACAAATCTTGACGATAAAAAGTGGTCCATTGTTCTCTCGAGAAAGCCAAAAATACTAATGATGGTAATGATGAGAACAATATTGGAGATAATATTGATGAGGCTCCATCCTTTTCTATTGGATTAACAATTAGGAATAATGATATTATTGAGGGTGATGTCGAGAAAGATATCTACATGCAAGAAGATTATATTGAAGGAATTTTGGTTGAAAAAACTTGTAAAAAGAAGAAAACATAAAAGGTAGATCTATTTAAACTCAAATTATTTCAATATCTTGCATATTGGATTTTAATTTTATGTCCATTAGTTGTTTAGTTTTTTCGTTAGTAACTTGCATTTTAAATACTTGTTTATTGTTTAAAGTTATTAAAATTTTTTTGTTTAATTCTGTTTTTAACAGGCATATGGCCTCATCGGGGCCAAGTAGTGAATAATCTCAAAAGAGGACTCGAGCCCCCACTCGGATGAGAGAGCTACTCTCATTGAGAGTTCGGGGTGTATGACTTGCAATGGATTTAACAATGCAAATATGCCTCTTGATAAGAATGGAGAGAAATTAGAGAGCTATATTGGAAGTGTCGCTTGAGAGAAAGTCCCTATTAATATTTTTAATTGGCGTTCGGTTCCCAAGAAGTTGAAGAATAAGCTTTGGGATGATATTTAGGTAAAAATATTTTATATATAACTGCAATTTTTTAATAAGCAGAATTCACTATTTTATATCTTTCTTTTCTAGTATTTTTGTTACTTATTACAGACTATATTTGGAATACAAATCACCAGAAGAAAAATATTTTGAAAGACACTGGGAAAATATGGAAAGATTTCAAAAATAGTTTGACAAGGCGTTACATTAGCAAAGGTTTAATTGAGATCCTACCACTGAAATATGATTTTGTTAAGCTCAAAGTTTAGGACGACTTTGTAGCATCACATACAACTACAAAGTTCTAGGTCAACACAAAATAATTTCTAACACAATAATTTCTAATTATGTTTGGATAACTTATTAAATGAATTTTTTAATAGGCCAAAAGTTAAAAAAGGAAACTTCAAAAGGAATATAAATACCCGCATTTGGTGTCACGCAAAGGATATGAGCGCCTGGAACCAGAGCTGGTAAGCATATAATTTTTTTGTTATTTTTTAATGTTTACATATAGATTATTACTGATATCTTGTATGTTATTTTGTACAACAGATTGCTCATATATCATCAGAGGATGGTTGAACAGTCATGTCAATTTCTCAGCATAAATTGTGAAAAGTTGCTAGGCTTAAAAAATATGATTCATATATCAATGATGAAGCAGAAGAAATTGCAAAAAAATTGTAAGTGTTAACATTATAATTTGTTTTCTTAGGATTTTCTTGCTGAGTCGGTGTTGCACGGAGTCATTTATCCACAATGGATAAATGACATATTAGGCATGACGCTAGGTCTCGAGCATCCCGGTCGTGTTAGAGGTGCCAGATTTGAGGCCACTATTACTAGCTACTTTCATCAAGCTCATGGACGTCTACCCTCTGCAACAAGCGATGGGATGAGAGGGTTGGTGATGCCCGTGTGAAGAAAATGCTCCTAGAGCTTACAGAGATAATGAGGCAACAGCTTCAAAAGTAATCTCAGCCTCCACCATCCTATTATGAGCAGTATGTTCATTCACCATATTATGAGCAACCTGCTTATCCTCCGCCGTATAGCGGACACGATTCTTTCTCGGTGTCAATAAATTTATCTCAAATTTCAAAGGTAATATTAATTTGTAATTTATTTTGTTATTAACCCTTTTTGTTAATATCATACTTATTATTATTTATGTTATAGGATGGATTTCTTTCTTGTGATTTGGCCATTAAAATTAATGAAATGACAATTGTTGTGGCTCGTAGAAGAGTGTACAACACCAATGGTGATAAACAAGTGCATCACGGTTAAGCAATTTGATCTGATAATGTTAAAGTAAGTATTATAGAGCCATTGGATATTAATGCATACCTACCATTTCCAATAGAAGAGATGATCACCGTTGGTGATGCTGTTGGTTCTTTTATTGCGTGGCCAATAGGACTTGTTTCTTTCCATGCTAGGTATGTTATCAAAATAAAAGTACAAGTTATGTTTTTAAATTTAAAATTTATAAATGACAAATGGGAATATGGTTCGTGATAAGAAATGGCTAAAGGGAAGGCTGTGGCACGTCTAGCGGCGAGCCATCCCACATAATCGATCAATCAGCCGTTTCAAAAGACAAAAAGTGAAAGTATCCGCAAGCAACTAAGGACAGTGGGTATTTTAGGGAGGAGGAAGAGAACTGAAGGCATCATCGACATTCAAATGCCTCCTGTTATCCTTAGATACAGTCCTCCCATAAGCATCGAAAGTAGTGATATTTTGCAGTTTGCATTCAAGGAGGAGATAAGCGCGACATGCATAACTATATATATTAAGTGAGTAAATAATGTTCATTAATTTATGTGAATTAAATAATTTTAAGTTTATTAATTGTTATTTAATTTTTATTTTAGGTTTATATATTTGATCGATCGTATAGGCATCAGTGATATGTATGATTTTATTTGTCCATATAGTATCGCATATGTTTAGCAGGTTCGACTGAGACTGAAAGGAAAAAAGTTGTGTTTATCGTGAATACAATGGAAGGACGTCAGTACGGTCGTTTATATTTTGCACCGTTAAATACAGGGTAAGTACTCGAGCTTTATAATAAAGTTTAATTATTATTTTAATTCAACTTCATACTAATTTCTGTTATCATTCACATTGTGTGTTGTGTGTGATTGACCCACACAACACTATTGTACATTGGTTGGAATCGTTACGTCACAAGCCGTGGCATGAGATTGTTGATATGATTAATATGTGAGTATTTAATACTTATATCTACTTCATTAGCTCTAATATATATAGATATTTTATTAATATAATTATTTGTTTTATGAAAAGAGCTGTGGCTATGTTTATTACAAATAGTAATTAAAATGTGCGGTCTACGAGTAAGCATCCTACTTGGAGGTTAATTAAGATATTTTTCTTTTAGTATTTTATATTTTTTAAAAATTAACAATGTTTAAGTTATATCTTATTAATTTAATTCTTGTAGTGTCCTTGTCAACCGGATAGGGCGGTGTGCGGATACTACATGATGCGATTTATGCGAGAGATCATTGCATCTCAATGGAATCCCATTCAAATACATGTATAATCATTTGACATAAAAATTACTTTTTATTTTTATCAATATTAAACTAAACATGATACTAATTTTAATATTTTCGCAGTATAATAAAAAAACATACACGGATGATGAGTGGATCAGATTCGCGAAGAATGGGTAGAATTCATTCTTGAGCACTCTTAGTAGTAAGTATTTTTAGTATTTCATAAATTGTGATACGTGATTGTTTCATGTTTCATATTTGTGATATATACTTATTTAATATTTTAATCATTTTTTGGTAGGTACCATCACTAGTTAGGAAGCAGCCCCGAGTGAGACCGGCTAGGCGGCGACGCACGAGGGACGGCCATGTAGCATGGTGAGGGTTCAAATATCGCTCTGCTTATGTGTATATATTTTGAAATTTATATGTGGATTTTAATTATATCATTGTATATATATTACTATGTTGGATGACAACATATGGAGATATATATATATATATATATATATATATATATATATATATATATATATATATATATATATATATAACGATTTTAGGTCATGTGCGTCGATTGGATAATTGTATTAGACAGGCTCTTAATTACCGGGAGATGCTGCTGAAATTTTAAGAAATTGAAAAGAATCTCATTTTTTATGTATATATGTTGAGTTGTTCATTGTTCTTGAGAATGAACCATTGTTCTGGTTATTAATTGTTCTTAGGTGTAGCTCTCTATTGAGAGTAAAAGTACACCTAGAGGGATGAATAGGTGTAATGCTATTCTAATGGTCAAAATGTGAAAAACAATAATTAATAATATGAATGATGCAAACGGTCAACTTAAATCAAGAAGCGAAATTAGATTTCCTATGAAGGGCTCTAGAACTTCTCTTCTATATTTCTCTAGACAAAAAGTTGAGGTGCTCAATTGCCTTCTTGATATAGAGAGTGAAAACTGACAAGAATAAATGATGTTAGATATGAATAGCAAGCGAAAATACAAGTGGAAGCAATTGAATAAAGTAAGAGTAAGAAAGAAAGCAATCTCAAACACAAGAGATTCATTTGGTGATTTGAGCACAAAGCTCTACGTCTCCACCTTCACTTTATGAAGGATTTTACTATCCATTAAGGATCTTTTCACAAAGGAGCTTATATAAAGAAACTATAAGGTCTACACAAGATCGGAGTACACAACTCCCACTCTCAATCCACTACACAAGAGGTAGCACAAAGCCAATGAGGCTTACAAGCTCCTAGTGACTACAAAAATCACAAATAATTCCTTTTACAACTTTCTATAGTATTTGATGTAGATGAAGCTCAGGAAGTTTGTGAAAGAGAAAATCTGTTAAAATAAATCAATCTAAGAGCTAAAAGCTTATAAAAATTAATTTTGAAATGAGAGCACTTAAAGTAAGAAAACTTGAAATCTTTTCTTTTGAATAAACTTGATTTTTAAATATTTTTCAAAAACTAATATTTAGTGATCCTCTATAAATGAACCCTATATATAATCAAATGATAAAACATAGTTTGGAGAGCCTATCAGGTCATTGAGAGAGGTTAGACCAAAAAAGAGCAAATATACCCATTGGGAAAAAAGTTAAAGAAACAGATTTTTAAAAACTAGTTGTTACTGTAGTTGTGCCAGAACATTGGTCGATTGCTTGAGCGACTAGTAGTTCAATTAGATTGAACTAACCATTGGTGTCGGTCGACCGATCAAAATCGAGACCAACAAGTGCCAGTCGGTCGACCGGCGGCCAACCGCAAGGGTTGCGGTCGATTGCCCGGTCGCCCGACAAATGTGTACGACATGCACAGCCTGAGGCCAAAATGGTCCCGAGGTTCTGGTGACGGCCCGGTCCACCGACTAAGTCTGAAAACTTTATTTTTTAGTAAAAATAAATTTAAACTAATTTTTAAATATTTTATACGAGTTATAAATTTTTTTTGGCAATACATAAGGTTTGGGATACATGATAGAAATAGGATATATGACTTTAAAAAATCATAGGACATGTATCAAATACTAAAACTTGTAAAATATCAAAAATGAGAAAAAAAAACTAGATGTTAAAACTTGTATTTTCTGTTTGTGTGTGCATGAGTGTCTTCTTAAACATCATTTATACACTCTATACTTTAAACATACTATTTTCATACATAAGTTCTACATGTCTTCAAGCAATCTCCTAGTGGGCTTCTCTAAAAAGTGAATCTTAATTGTTCAAACTTGAATCCCATTCTTGAGTGAGCTAGGGACTTCAATATCTTTCATTTGAGAAAGAAACACTTTGAATCTTCTTGAACCCTGAAAAAATACATAAACACTTGAACATGATTAGTATTAATAACTATATAAGTTTTGTTATCATCAAAATACAAAACCGGTGAGTGCAATATTGGGCGAACAATCTCTCCCTTTTTCTTGATGACAAAACATATGAGTTATTTAATAAAATAATATAAAGAGCTTAGTAAAGCTCCCCCTCAAGTTATCCTTATCAATCAAGTTCATTATATATATATATATATATATATATATAGACTTGTATCCTTTCAAAAGGATTTGATCCCGGATCCTTCCCACTCAAATTCAACCCTCCAGCATTCGAATACAAGATCCACTCCGTTGAAGTTGATCTATACTATTTCAAGTATCTATAAACCAAAAATCAAGAGTTTTAAATACTTTTTGCCCATCCATCAAGTAGGGGAAAAACGGACGGCCTAAATAGTGAGTTAGTTAGTTTAACGGTGTAGAACACTTGAAATCTAACAAAAATTAGTTTATAGGGGTTTTTAAATGTTTAGATCATAATGAAATGGCCGGATCGAGAATTTGTATGTCTAAAGACATAGATCTAATCAACTCACTACTTTCGGCCGTTCATTTTGCGTCGCTTGATGGATGGGCAAAAAGTATTTAAAACACTTGATTTTTGGTTTATAGATACTTGAAATAGTATAGATCAACTTCAACGGAGTGGATCTTGTATTCGAATGTTGGAGGGTTGAATTTGAGTGGGAAGGATCCGGGAGCAAATCATTTTGAAAGGATACAAGTCTATCTCTCTCTCTCTCTCTCTATATATATATATATATATATATATATATATATATATTATATATATATATATATAGAGAGAGAGAGAGAGAGAGAGAGAGAGAGAGAGGTATTTGTGACTAAAGAATGTGACAATATCAAAACAAGTCATTATATAAATATAGGTATAGATGTAAAATGTGAAGAACTATGAAAAGTCACCTAGAGGGGGGGGGTGAATAGGTGACAATGCTAATCAAGGGTCAAATTAAAAAATTTAAAGCTACAACAATCACAAGATGAATGCAAGCAAGTAAGTATGACAATGAATGTGATGAGCAAGTAATAAGTGCAAGAAAAATAGAGTAATAATTGCAAGAATGTAAACCAATCGCAAACACAAGGATATGTTATCGAGGTTCGAGCACCCAGCTCTACTCCCCGCCTTCCCCAGAAGGATTCTAGCTACTTCCACTATCACAAAGAACAATTACAATGGAGTACCCAACTCCTACAATCTCAAGAACAAGTGATTTCCTTGGTAGTCAAAAGACCACAAACTCTCTCTTTCAAAAATCTCTTCCCTTACAAAGGTCCTTAGAGAATAATGAGTAGAATTGAAGCTCTTTTTGTGTAAGGAAAAGAAATTGAAATCAGAGAAAAACTTTTGAAAATCCTTCAGAAAATTGAGAGAATTTAGCACAAAAACCAAGAACTTTGAAAGCCTTAAACTTTTGAATTTTTGCAAAGATTGTTGTTGTAACCAATCTCTCCCCAAACACCCCTATTTATAGGAGAGGGCTAGGGTTAAGGGATAAAACATATTTACTGATGTTTAGGAGGTAATTAGATCAAAATATATCCTTAAACGAATTTTTAAACACAAAAGACAAAAATAAAAAGCTCTTAAAAATCTACCCGTTACTGTTCAAACGGTCGGATCGGTCGACCGGGCCGGTCGACCGGTAGTATAAAAATTTGACCGTTACAGGTGAGCGGTCGACCGACCCGGTCGACTGATACAAACTGTGAGCAAAAATAATAATCCGGTCGACCGCCCCGGTCGACCGACAGACGTGCACACGGATACGTGCATCTGCCAGGACTTCGGTCAACTGGTCCGGTCGACCGGACCAGACTGACATAGGCTCGGTCGACCGACCCGGTCGACCGGATCAGGTCAAAAAGCCAAATTTAAAAAGAAATAAAAGAGGATTTTGATTTTATCAAAAATACTTTTGAACAGGGATTAGTATAAAATACAAATATATATCTGTAGGCAAAATCTTGTATGCAAAATATTTTTGTATAATTTATAAGAAATTATTTTGGAATGAGCATGTGCGCGAAAACGTGTGTGATAGAGCTTCAAACCTATCCACTATTCTTTAACAAACTATAAACTGAAAAACAAATTACATGAAGACTTCTTGAGCTATCTTCAAGTCTTTGAGCCATCCAATCCTAGCTAGTGCCTTCTCTTCTATGATCCTTCCTTGATGTGCAATTTGCCTTCCTTACTTTGTGGAACTTAGAAGTTCTTGCAATAGCTAAGCGAGTGGTCTCTAAACATGGTACAAACCTGAAACTTATCTTAACAAACTTGTTAGTACCAAATAGCTCATATTTGGTTTGTCATCATCAAACACAAAACAATTGGAGAGTGTAACCTCTTGGGCCAACAATCTCCCCCTTTTTGATGATGACAAAACAAATAGGCTATTAACAAAAATATAGGGTAGGAGAAAACTCCCCCTCAAATTATGCTATACTTAAAACACAAGAATATGCTCTAGAAACTAATAATTGAAATGATGCACCAATTATTGAAACCAATTAAAACAAATATATAAAACACAACCAATTATTGAAACCAATTAAAACAAATATATAAAACACAACCAATTATTGAAACCAATTAAAACAAATATATAAAACACAAAAATTGCTCTTGATACCAAAAATACCAAAAACAACTAAAACACAAGAATTTTATTTAAAACACAAAAACTCATAATATAAATTCATATGGAACCAAGACCAAATGAACTTATTTTTGTCCATGTAAACTTATTCTCCCCCCTTTTATCATACATCAAAAAGGGTTATGAAAAACATGTTTATTCAATAATACAAACATTAAGTTCTCCACAAATAAACAAAAATCTAGCAAAATCAAGAGGTTTAGTGAAAATGTCGGCTAGTTGTAAATCCGTGGAAACATAATCAATATCTATATCACCTTTCTCAAAATGATCTCTAAGAAAGTGATATCGAATCTCAATGTGCTTGGTCTTACTATGTTGATTTGCATTTTTGGTCATGTGAATAGTACTAGTATTATCACAAAATATTTTTATATGATCAAAGTGCAAATCAAAATCAAGGAGAGTATGTTTCATCCAAAGGACTTGTGCATAACAAGCCCCCGCGGCAACATACTCCGCCTCGGCGGTTGAGAGAGCTACGGAATTTTGCTTCCTAGAGGACCATGAGACAAGACAATTACCAAGAAATTGACATGTCCCACTAGTACTCTTTCTATCTACTCTACAACCCGCATAATCGGCATCCGAATAACTAGTCATTGAAAAATCTATAGTTTTTGGATACCAAAGACCCATTCCAATTGTGCCCTTAATATAACGAATAATGCGTTTTACCGCAATAAGATGAGACTCTTTAGGACACGATTGAAATCTAGCACAAAGACACACACTAAACATGATATCCGGCCTACTTGCCGTCAAATATAAAAGACTTCCTATCATGCTTCTATATAATTTAATATCAACATTTTTACCTTGTTCGTCCTTATCAAGCTTGGTAGTAGTTGCCATTGGAGTGTTGCAAGCCTTTGATCCTTCAAGCCCAAACTTCTTTACTAGCTCCTTTGCGTACTTGGCTTGGTTAATGAAGGTTCCGTCTTGCAATTGCTTGATTTGGAGTCCAAGGAAGAAATTGAGCTCACCCATGGAAGACATTTCAAATTCTAGTTGCATTACCTTCTCAAAATCCTTACATAAAAGCTCATTAGTAGATCCAAAAATTATATCATCAACATAAATTTGCACAATTAAAATATCATTATCAACATGCTTAGTAAAAAGAGTTGTGTCTACTTTGCCTTTAATAAAATCATTTGAAATGAGAAAACTAGAAAGCCTTTCATACCAAGCTCTTGGAGCTTGTTTCAATCCATACAAAGCTTTATCAAGTTTAAAAACAAAATCGGGATGAACATGATCAACAAAACCGGGAGGTTGAGCAACATAAACTTCTTCATTAATAAAACCATTTAAAAATGCACTTTTTACATCCATTTGAAAAAGTTTAAAATTTTTAAAACATGCAAAAGCTAGTGTCATCCGTATGGCTTCAAGCCGTGCTACGGGTGCAAAGGTTTCCTCAAAGTCAATTCCCTCAACTTGAGTGTAACCTTGGGCCACTAACCTAGCTTTATTCCTAATGACATTTCCAGACTCATCCATCTTGTTTCTAAAGATCCACTTAGTACCAATTATTGGTCTATCGTGGGGCTTAGGAACAAGGTGCCAAACTTGGTTGCGCTCAAATTGATTGAGTTCCTCTTGCATGGCAAGCAACCAATATGGGTCCGTCTCGGCTTCGAGAATGCCTTTGGGTTCAAAATGAGAAATGAAAGCAAAGTTACCACATATGTCATGGAGTTTGGAGCGCGTTGTGACTCCTTTAGATGCATCACCCAAGATGAGCTCCTTAGGATGATTTGTTGCGTATCTCCAAGCTTTGGGAAGCGGTTGAGCGCTTTCCTCTTTATCCTCTTGAACTTCACCTATAGATTCTTGCTTATCTTCTTGAGCGGGTGAGTCCTTCAAGGATAGTCTCTCCATGTCTTCACCTAATGGTTCAATCTCTACAACATTCTCAACAACCACATTAGTCTCTTCAAATTTAACATGCATGGATTCTTCTATGGTAAGTGTAGATCTATTGAAAACTCTATATGCTTTGCTAGTAGAGGAATATCCAACAAAGATAGCCTCATAAGCTTTAGCATCAATTTACCCAAATTATCCTTAGTATTTAAAACAAAACACTTGCATCCAAAAACTTTAAAATATGCAACATTTGGTTTTCTAGAATGATACATTTCAAATGATGTTTTTGAAGAATTTTTGCACAAATAAATACGATTCGATATATAGCATGCGGTGTTTACGGCCTCGGCCCATAAATATTGAGGGAGGTCATACTCACTTATCATTGTCCTAGCCATCTCTTGAAGTGTTCTATTTTTTCTTTCTACAACTCCATTTTGTTGTGGAGTTCTAGGACAAGACGTTTCATGCTTAATTCCCTTTTCATCACAATAAGTCATGAAGAGTTGGTTAATAAACTCACCACCTCTGTCACTCCTTATTCTCAAAATCAGAAAACCCTTTTCTTTTTCAACTCTTTTTCGAAAAATCTTAAAGTGAGAAAAAGTTTGATCTTTATTTTGCAAAAAGAAACCCAAGTAAAACGGGAGAAATCATCAACCAAAACAAATGCAAATCTACTTCCATTTAAACTTTTAGTTTTAGTTGGTCCAAAAAGATCCATATGAATTAATTCTAAAGGCCTAGTTGACATGATATCCTTGATTGATTTAAAGGAAGACTTGGTTTGTTTCCCAAGTTGGCACGCACCACAAATGCGGTCTTTCTCAAAAGTCAAGCAAGGTATACCCTTCACCAATTCCTTTGAATTAATCCTAGAAATATGGTCAAAAGATGCATGTCCTAATCTTCTATGCCAAAGCCAAGAATTTTCATCAAAAGCATTCAAGCATTTAGTAGAACAATCTAAATTAAGCATGTCAATAATATAAACATTATTATCACGAAAACCGGTGAGAATACAAATATCGGATTTAACATCAAAAATCTTGCAAGAAGTATCATCAAATACAACTTTAAGTCCACGATCACAAAGTTGGCTAATGCTAAGCAAATTATGTTTTAAACCATCTACTAAAACAACATTTTCAATAATAGGAGATGCACCAATTTGAATGTTACCTATACCGATAATAGTTCCTTTGGAGTCATCCCCGAAGGTGACGGTGCCACCTTCCATGTACCTTGATAGGGTTGTGAAGTTGTTGATATCCCACGTCATGTGTCTTGAACAACCACTATCAAGGTACCACCGCTCCCTACGTCTTGGAGCCTTGGTGTGTACCTACATCAAACATTTTAGGACTTGATTTTGGTACCCACATTTTCTTGGGTCCATGAGGGTTAGAGCCATTAACCCAAACAAGATTATTTGAACTATGCAATTTATCATAACAAAATTTAGCTAAATGTCCATTTTTGCCACAATAAGTACATCTATATACTCTACCATATTTAAAAGCATAATGAGTGTGTGATTTGTGAGCATGGGCATTGTGAGCATGAAAAGATTTAGCATGAGAAGTATTATTTGAAGTGTGAGCATGTGGAATTTTAGCATGAGAATCATGAAAAGTGTGCTTTTTAGAAAACTTTTCTTCAAGCTTCTTGGTGTTAAAAGCACAATCTTTTAAAATTTTTTCAAAATCATTCATTTTGGATTTAAAAGAAGAAATTTCTTTATTATCAACAATAGGGGTTTTACCTTTACAAGAAGTCTTATAAGCGTCAAATTCATTTTGAATTGAAACAAGATTGGAAGAAAGATCATCTTTTTCTTTTGAAACCAAAGCAAGTTGATTTTTAAGAAAAGCAACTTCTTTTTGTAATTTAAAGCATTCCATTTTCTTGTTATCATAAGTTTCGGAAAGCTCTACAAAAGCATGAACTAGAACTTCCTTGCTCAAATCATCATCATCATCATCAAGGGATTGAGGGGTTACCTTAGGCGTGTTTGCCATGAAACACATATTAGCTTGATCCACCTCCTCTTCGGACTTGCTTTCCGAATCCCATGTTGCTTTGTAGGCTTTCTTCTCCTCCGGTTTCTTTGGCTTGAAGGAGGAAGTCATCTTCTTCTTGAATTCCGGACAATCCGCCATGATATGTCCGGGTTTGCGGCAATTGTAGCATATGATCTTCCGCTCCTCTTTGCCTTCGAATTTTCTCCGGAAGTTGAAGTTGTTCTTTCGGTACAACCTCTTGACATTCCGCACAAGTAGAGTTAGCTCCTCATCTTCTTCTTCGTCTTCTTCATCGTCATCATTGGTGGAAGAAGTCTTGAAGGCAATGGATTTCTTCTTTGAAGTAGTTGCCTCATCTCTTACTTTCTTCTCCATCTCATGGGTCTTTAGGTTCCCAATGAGACTAATGATGTCCATCTCGTCCTTGTCATTCAACTCCTTTAAGGTGGTGGCCTTGATCTCCCAAGATGGTGGAAGAGCCCGTATCACTTTGCGCACCTTTTGATCATTGGAGATGACGTCACCTAATGAAGAAAGACCATTTGTAATTTTAGTGAAACGAGTAATCATACAATCAATGGATTCTTCATCAAGCATTTTGAATAATTCATATTGAGACCTCAAGAGATCTATCTTAGCTCTCTTGACTTGTGAAGTCCCTTCATGTGTGACCAATAAGTGTTGCCAAATCTCATAGGCGGATTGGCAATGAATTACCCGTGTAAGGTCATCCTCATTCAAGGCGGTTAAAAGGGAGTTTTGGGCTTTTGAGTTTGCCTCATATTCTCTAAAGTTGAAGTCGGTCCAAGTGCTCTCATCTTCATTGGGTGCTACATAGGGTTTGGTCAAAGACTTAGCCACTAAACTACCTAGTGATTGCAAAAAGATAGTCATCCTAACCTTCCAAATAGGGAAGTTGAGTCCATCAAATTTAGGTGGGGTTTTAATATTGTCGGCCATGTTTACTAGTGTATGAATGGATGAATGAAAATGTTGATTAGCAATATTTTAAGGATCTCTCTATGGATGTTAAGCCAAACCTAGAGTCCAAGCTCTGATACCAATTGAAAAGTCACCTAGAGGGGGGGTGAATAGGTGACAATGCTAATCAAGGGTCAAATTAAAAAATTTAAAGCTACAACAATCACAAGATGAATGCAAGCAAGTAAGTATGACAATGAATGTGATGAGCAAGTAATAAGTGCAAGAAAAATAGAGTAATAATTGCAAGAATGTAAACCAATCGCAAACACAAGGATATGTTATCAAGGTTCGAGCACCCAGCTCTACTCCCCGCCTTCCCCAGAAGGATTCTAGCTACTTCCACTATCACAAAGAACAATTACAATGGAGTACCCAACTCCTACAATCTCAAGAACAAGTGATTTCCTTGGTAGTCAAAAGACCACAAACTCTCTCTTTCAAAAATCTCTTCCCTTACAAAGGTCCTTAGAGAATAATGAGTAGAATTGAAGCTCTTTTTGTGTAAGGAAAAGAAATTGAAATCAGAGAAAAACTTTTGAAAACCCTTCAGAAAATTGAGAGAATTTAGCACAAAAACCAAGAACTTTGAAAGCCTTAAACTTTTGAATTTTGCAAAGATTGTTGTTATAACCAATCTCTCCCCAAACACCCCTATTTATAGGAGAGGGCTAGGGTTAAGGGATAAAACATATTACTGATGTTTAGGAGGTAATTAGATCAAAATATATCCTTAAACGAATTTTTAAACACAAAAGACAAAAATAAACAGCTCTTAAAAATCTGCCCGTTACTGTTCAAACGGTCGGATCGGTCGACCGGGCCGGTCGACCGGTAGTATAAAAATTTGACCGTTACAGGTGAGCGGTCGACCGACCCGGTCGACTGATACAAACTGTGAGCAAAAATAATAATCCGGTCGACCGCCCCGGTCGACCGACAGACGTGCACACGGATACGTGCATCTGCCAGGACTTCGGTCGACTGGTCCGGTCGACCGGACCAGACTGACATAGGCTCGGTCGACCGACCCGGTCGACCGGATCAGGTCAAAAAGCCAAATTTAAAAAGAAATAAAAGAGGATTTTGATTTTATCAAAAATACTTTTGAACAGGGATTAGTATAAAATACAAATATATATCTGTAGGCAAAATCTTGTATGCAAAATATTTTTGTATAATTTATAAGAAATTATTTTGGAATGAGCATGTGCGCAACAACGTGTGTGATAGAGCTTCAAACCTATCCACTATTCTTTAACAAACTATAAACTGAAAAACAAATTACATGAAGACTTCTTGAGCTATCTTCAAGTCTTTGAGCCATCCAATCCTAGCTAGTGCCTTCTCTTCTATGATCCTTCCTTGATGTGCAATTTGCCTTCCTTACTTTGTGGAACTTAGAAGTTCTTGCAATAGCTAAGCGAGTGGTCTCTAAACATGGTACAAACCTGAAACTTATCTTAACAAACTTGTTAGTACCAAATAGCTCATATTTGGTTTGTCATCATCAAAACACAAAACAATTGGAGAGTGTAACCTCTTGGGCCAACACTATGCATAAACATTCCATCCTCCATCCATTCCTCCAACCACCAAAATGGGTATGCAACAAGGCATACAAATATAATATAAAGATAATAGCTAAATCATAAATCTCTAACTCATAAATCTTCAAATACCAATTAATCCCCAATACCAAATTTTAATACAAAATATGAATGCCAATTGAAAAATTAAGAATATCAATTTAATACCAATTTACAAAACAAGATACCAATTTTGCAATATCATAAGTATATAAGCATAGATACCAATTTATAAAATGAAATAACTCATAACTTTTCTCCCCCTTTTTGTCATAAATAAAAAAGGGACTCATAAATAAAATGAAATTAGTAGACACCAATAAACATAATAGTAGAGAAGAACAAGACACCAATTTGAAAGTTCATATATACTAAGCAAAACAAATATGAATATCAATATTACAACAACAACAACTAAGCCATTTGTCCCAAGTATTTGGGGTAGGCTACATGAACCAAAAGAGAATTACGCTGGATCAGTCGCATGGATCAGCTTTCTCGACTCATTCCAATCGAGAAATATGCCTTCACTAAGACCTTTAACCTCTATATCTTGAATATCAATATTAAGAGAACAATTGAAAATTTCATAAATCTATAATGCAAACATTCAATTCACCATAAATAAAAGAAAATCTATTAAAATCAAAATATCCACTTATTGAAAATCGATAGAAACATAATCAATTTTAATATTTTTTTTCTCATAATGATCTCTAAGAAAGTGATATCTAATCTCTATGTGTTTTGTCTTGCTATGTTAATTTGCATTTTTTATCCTATGAATGGTACTAGTATTATCACAAAATATTTCAATATGATTAAAATGCAAATAATAATCAAGGAGAGTGTGTTTCATCCAAAGGACTTGCGCACAACAAGCCCATGCCGCAACATACTCCGCCTCGGTGGTTGAGAGGGCGATGAAATTTTGTTTCTTGGAAGACCAAGACAATTTCTTAGAGATTGACATGTTCCACTAGTGCTCCTCATATCCACTCTACAACCGGCATAGTCAACATACAAAAAACTCATCATTGAGAATTGTTCGCTCTTCGGATACCACAAGCCCATTCCAATAGTACCCTTAAGATATCTAATAATGCTATTTTTTGGCAATTAAGTGAGACTCTTTAGGACAAGATTGAAATCTAGCACATACACATACAATAAACATAGTATCTGGCCTACTACCTGTCAAGTAAAATAAACTACCAATCATGCTATGATAGAGTTTAATGCCAATGTTTTTACCTTGTTCATCTTTATCAAGCTTTGTTGTTGTAGGCATTGGAGTCTTGCATATCTTAGCGTCTTTAAGCCCGAATTTCGTGATAAGTTTTCTTGTTTATTTGGCTTGATTTATGAAGTCCCATTACCTCTTTGCTTGATTTGGAATCTAAGGAAATAGTTGAGCTCCCCATCGTACTCTTTTTAAATTTTTTCTTCATGCATGATTCAAAATTCTTACAAAGCTTTTCATTAGTAGATTCAAAAATGATATCATCAACTTATATTTGCAGTATTAAAAATTTATTTTCTTCATGCTTTATAAACAAGGTAGTATCAATTTTGTCTTTAATAAAACCATTTAAAATAAGAAAAGTACTCAATCTTTCATACCAAGCTCTTGGAGCTTGTTTTAAATCATATAAAGCCTTTTCAAGTTTAAAAATGAAATCCGGATGTGTAAGATCAATAAACCCAGGGGTTGTTCAACATACACCTCCTTTTCAATAGAACCATTCAAAAATACACTTTTAACATCTATTTGAAAAAGCTTAAAATCTTTAAAAGAAGTAAAAGCAAGTGTCATCCGTATGGCCTCAAGCCGTGCTATTGGCGCAAAAGTTTCATCAAAATCAATTTATTCGATTTGAGTGTAATCTTTGGCTACCAACAGATTGAGGTTTTACCTGCACACAAAATACAGTATTTCAGAACTTTAAAATAGAGATGTGCAAGTGCTCAATTCTACCGCTATAGCAAGTGGCTATGCGGGTCGTGATCCACAAGGAGGGACTAACGATGGAAGCTTTTTAGTAAGAGCTCTTTTATGCTACCATTAATGGTTAAATTTCTTCTTTAGTTTCTTAAAAGAAAAGAAAAATATTAGGTTAAAGTGAAGTGAGGAAGAAAGTGGTAGAATGAGAAGGCGGAGAAAATCAGAAAATGACTATGTACAAATAAATTGAAAAAGAATGAAAAAGATTTGGAAGATGTGGTGTTGGTGATCTAAACTAAAAGTTACAAGAAAGAAAAACTAAAATAATTACTTACCTCCTTTTGACCAAAAGCATACCTTGAATCATTGGCGACGATATTACCTTGAAGTGGAGGCAATCAGCGCATAGCCCATAAGAGTTGATTATTGTCTCATCCACATTACATCATCAAGACAAAACAAGCATGAAATGATACAGAGAGACTCAAATCCATCGTCATGAGCTATCGGTGGCACTCGCAAAGGCAAGGCTCTTTCGATGCTATAAGACTCACTTGGATAGCAATTAGTACAAGAATGAGTGAAGTAGAAAAGAAGAAGAAGAAGAACACTAAAACGAAGTACATAAAAAGGTAACTATAGATTCGATTTCATAACAATAAGAGAAAAGAAAAACAACTTACACCGGTGTCAGTCTCAGCACAAGCTTCATTCTCATTCTCCTATGAAAGTCTGATCTCCTCTGAATTACATAAATAAAAACTAAAAATTACATAAAAAGAAAACTAAAACCTACACTAAAAAGAATGAAAACTGGCCTAGAATCTATCTCTGCATGGTCGTCCACTGGAGGCTCTGAAAATCCCAGTATTTATAGGCAAAACCCAACCTACAGGATCATATGAAGATAGGGGGAGCAAACGCTCCCCCTAACTCTCCAACAGAGCCGCGAAAACACGGCTTTGTCCGCGTTTTCGCGGCCAGGGTATGGCCAGGTGGCCACACCCTGTTGGTGGAGCTCCTCGGTTTCTTGATTTGTAATTATCTTTATCTGGATTTACAGTTTATGTCCGAGATTTTGACGAAATGGCCTTTGATTCTTGGCTTCAACCGATCGATTCAGGGAGGATTCTTCTCAATCGGTTTTCAACCTCTCTGATATGCCAAGATTTAGCCCTGATTCCTTAATTTTAAATTTATTCTGAATTAAGTCAGGATTTGGTGGGCTTTTAGGCTCATTTCTCTTCACTCTCCTTTAGGAATGGGCCTGCAAATAAATTAAACATTTAATTAGGAAAATGCAGAGTTTATTCTATAATAAGTAGGAGACTATGATATTAAATGTGCAATATTAGTGACCAATCACCAACCTAGCTTTATTTCTAATAACATTTTCCTATTTATCCAACTTATTTCTAAAAATTCATTTTGTACCATTGGTTTATCATGGGGTCTAGGAATAAGATGCCAAACTTGGTCGCGCTCATATTCATTGAGCTCTTCTTGCATGGCAAGCAAACAATATGAGTCTCCCTTGGCTTCGAGGATGTTTTTGGGCTCAATAGGAGAAATGAATGCAACATGGCCACAAATATCATGGAGTTTGGAGCATGTAGTTATCCCTTTAGATACATCACAAATATGAGGTCCTTGGGATAGTTTGTAGCATATCTCTAATCTTTTGGAAGTGGTTATGTTTGCTTCACTTCAACATCTTGGAATTCTCTATTTGCATCATTCTTAGGCTTTTCCTCTTCGTCTTGTACCGATGAATCTTCGTAGAAACTTTTTAAAGTCTACACTTAAAGAGTTAATCTCTACAATATTCTTCATAAGAGAGTTAGATTTCTCAAACTTAACATGCATAGAATCTTCAATAGTCAAGGTTGACCTATTGAAAACTATATAAGATTTACTAATATTTGAGTATCCGACAAAAAAAAGCCTTAAAAGATTTTGGATCAATGCCTAAATACTTTTGGTATTTAAAATAAAACATTTGCAACAAAAGACTTTAAAATAGGGAACAATTGGTTTTTTCAAGTAGTAAATCTCAAAGGGAGCTTTTTGCCTATACTTTGGGCCAGGGTTTGCCCCTGGCCACCCTTTCCCCTGATGCCTATAAATACCCCTTGGGGTTTCCAGAGCAAGAGATATGCAGAGTTTAGGGTAGTTTTCATCTCCATTTTATAGTTTAGGGTAGTTTAGGTTAGTGTTCTTCTTTTTCCTCCTTTGTATTTTCTATTTCTTTTAGATCTTGTAATAAGAGAGAGAGAGAGAGAGAGAGAGTGGTACATGGTGGGGAAGCAAGAGTTCTTGTAATAGAAGGTGACAATCTAAGGTGCTCTCTTAACTTATCTTTGTTTCCTTCTCTAACTTCTTTTACATGTTTAGCTAATCTTTTCTCTGATGGAAACTAACTACTAACCACTAACTAGTCTAACTTCTTATTTGATAATCCATATGAATCTAATAGCTTCTACTTGGCCTTGCTCTTACAAGAGCCATTGATGGCTCATGATGATGGATTCTAACACTCTAACATCTAACTCTCTAGCAAGCTAATATTACTTTATTCCATGCTTGCTCTTATTGGGTTTTGATGGTTTAAGGGTAGCTTGCACTTGTTGGTTAATTTGGATTTGAAAGTTGACATATGGGTCATGCTTCAAAACGCTCTTGAACCAATGACTAGTGATGGCCAATGATACATGTGAGGCAACTATCACTAAGAGGTTAGCATGTTGGTGGAGTCATTAGTAGTTGTAGCCTTGAGTTTTCTTTATCTTTTCACTTTGTTTTAGAAATATACCAAAATCACAAATACAATCTTTTTATTTTCCTACTTCTTCGTGTTTCACCGTACTGCTCTTTTTCATTCTTTGTTTTCCTTCCTTTTCATTCTTTCAAACATTGAAGAACCATTAACAGTCCCGTGAACATACGTGTAAGCTTCTATCACCCCCATCCAAATGGATTTGACTCGTTTTAGCCTCTATGCTATAACGGAAGTATCGAGGAAGCCAAAGCACACACACTTTAAATATTGATTTCCAAATATACACTTTTCTTGTGTGATTTTCCCCCGATCAAATTTTGGCGCCGTTGCCGGGGATGGAACGGTTTGATTTCACGTTTTTGTTAACTTTTCTTTTTTATCTTTTGTGTGCAGGTTAAATTTTTAGCATTACAGAAGTCCACACTTGCTCTTGTGTGGTTAGGTAAATTCTTATATATTCTTATACTCTGCTGCTATTTTTTGTTTATATTACCTGTGCACTGTAAATAATTTTAAGAAATAAAATACAGAAATTGGATGCTTTAAACGGTTTAGACATTGCATCTAGGCACGTATCAATTTTCATTCCAATATACTGTATTTTATTCTTGTGTTGTGGTGATATTGATAGGAGGTGTACATATGGCATTGCATATAGTATAGGACAAACACGTGGGTGATTTACTCTCTTTGTGTGTTCATTCTTATCTATATTGCACACTTTCACGAATTGAACTTAAGGGCAAAACCCAAAACAACATAAGGTGGGGAAGTCATTACCCTCCTTTTGCTCAAAAATCACCTCCCCACTCATACAACCCAAGCCTAATAAAAATTGCTAGACATTGGCCCCTAGGGTCATCTCAGACTCATTTAAGAGATTGACCTAAGGGGAAGGTTATTAGAAGTTGACTCTTTTCAAATCGGTGTCAAAGGTTGGGGATTGAGAGGTGAAATCTCGAAGAACAGTGGTTTGACATAATTAGCCTTTGACCGATGACTCCCAAACCAGATAGTCTTAGGGCATCAGATGAGAAAACATCACTCGGGTTTAAAGACTCGAGTAAACAAGGCCACAAAATTAAGGGGGATTATTTGTTTCTTCTGACCACCATTAGGCGTGAATAATCATGCTTCTTGAGGCATAGTTATCCAGCTTAATAGGTGATTTTTTTCTTTATTTATAATATATTTTTTATTTTTATTTATTTTTTCTTTATGACATTTTAGGTCTTTGTTTCCATTCCAAAATTGTGTTTGTGTGAAGTGCAAACTATCTAAGGCAAAAAATTTAAGATAAAATTATCTCTCCAATTTATCTTACTTAACCTATAATTTTAAACAAGATCCATAATTTCGACTGGGTTTAAGATGTCTTAATTCAGGCTTCCTTAATTTCTAAGGTCATCTTAATTTTCTTAAAATAGATCAAAACTTTGTCTCTTATTTCAAAAGTTTTAAAGAAAGGAAAAATCCTATACAAAAGGGAAAATTTCTAAAAGCATCCTAAATAAGTAGAAAAGAAAGAAAATCTAAAAACTCTATGTTAGTCAACTCTCCCCCACACTTATCTCATGCATTGTCCTCAATGCATCGTGTATTTATGTATGCATGAAACAAATAGAGAGGGAAGGAAAAATCACCTCAAGGTGGTGGTTCCGATGGTGGTCTGATTGGTCCACGAAATGCGGAGCAATCCAATTTGCGTGGAGTTCAGAGGAACCCACCAGAGACCTCTATAATACAACCCAGTAAAATGATGTATACTTGAATGATTTTTATTAAGAATTTTACCCCATCTAATTGAAAATTTACCCCATCTAATTTCCAAATTTTCAAAACAATTTCTGAGTCAATTTTATCAACACCTCTGTCCCAAAATGGAGTATGAAAAGATGGAATGATTGATTTGGGCTCAGGAAGTACATGAACTAATATTGACTCAGGAATTTGACTTAAGTCAAGTAAAGGCTTAGGAGTCCAAATTGGTTCAGGAATGGGGTTCAAATCAAGAAATTGAAATCTTATTCCACATTTATTTCCCCACAACGGAATGTGACTTTCTTCGATTGGTGATTCAAGTTTAAGAATAATAGGTATGAGAATCAAAACTGACTCTAAAATGTTGCTGAAGTTGGGTATCAAAACAGGAGTCAATATTGATTCAGGAATTTTAACTGAATCACAAATTTGAGAATCGAAGTCACATTCTTATCTAAGTTAAATTTCTTTGAAAGAAAAACTTGCCAATTTGTCAATGAGACATTCAAAGTATGAAATTGGCCAAGTTTAATTTGTTGATCATAAAAGATTGGCGATTCAGTTTACGATGGACTGGCACAGGATCCAATGTTGACTCGGGAAAAAGCCTGAATTCAGGTAAAAACACCTCAGTCATTATTGAATTAGGCAGTGAAATTGAATTACCAAGTTGAGGCTCAGGATCATATTCATGCTCAAGTTCAATCTCAGGAAAAGGATAACTTAGCAAAATGTCATTGGGATTTTTAACATTTGAAATTTAGTCAAGTTCAGATGGGTGTGCTGAAATTAAATCTTGGTTTCTAAAATGACAAGAGTCCTAGGTCAGATCAATAGAGTGAGGGATATCTGAATTGGTCAAAGGTTGATAAGATAGAGTTTCTTCATTCCTATAAATGCTAACCAATTGCTCAATTGTGTTTCCAACCTATTGATAGACTGAGCAGAAGATTTTTGAAATTGTAGTGCGGACTCCTACAGGATTTCTATACTCTTTTCTAAATGTGATATTTCTTCAAGTGGATGTTCTAAAAAGGAATGTAGGAATCTTGGTTCTGGAAAAATTGTGAAGAGTGTGAATCCAATAAGTTTTGAGATGGTCGCTCGGACTCACGCAAGAGTTCCACAGTCAATCCCAAGATGGATGTTTGATCATTTTGTAGAGGTGAGACTGAACAAGACTCTTGGAAATATTGTAGAATTGGGGAGGCCAACATGTTCTGAAATTGTTGCTCGGCCTCTTGCAGGTTGGCATCTATATTTCTAACTCAGATTTTTCTTCAATTGGTGGTTCTAGAAAAGGAGTATAGGAAGCGAAATTGGGAAATAAATATTATGGATATTGTGAAGATTGTGGATAAGGTGGTTGAAAATTTGACGCGGGGGAGTTGAATCCCCATTGACTCTGTGAAGAGTTGAAATTATTTTTGAAAGGTTGGTCATCAGATAAGCGGTATGGGTTATATTCAGTTGAATACTTCCAATCCTGATTATTTTGTTGGGTCATGTTGTTCAAAGCTGGGTTGGAGCTATTCAATAATGAGGCTAATGTGAAATATGGATTCATATTAGGATTGAAAGAATTATTGTTGTGAATTCCATTTTACAAACAATCACAAACAAAAAAAGAAAAGGCAAACAACAAACAAAAAGAAATAAAAGCAAAACCAAGCCTATACTAGGGTTGACCTAGACCTAGATGACTCCTAACTGGTCGATTACCCAGGGAAGTTGTTGTATGAATCTAACCACAAGCTAATCGAGTAGGTAGGGAAAAATACGGTGGGAGGTATCCGCGCATAAGCAACAGGCATTAATTACGTCAAACCACGGTATCTTCGAGGCGTAACCTGTTAATCCCCAACCATAGACAACGATTTTACAAGAGTAAGATTCAAAATAAGTTCCACCCACCGTCAATCTCTTAATGAATCTGAGATGTCCCTAGGGGCCAATGTCTATCAATTTTTATTAGGGCTTGGATTGTATGAGTGGGGAGGTGATTTTTGGGCTAAGGAAGGGTGATGAAATCCCCACCTTATCTTGTATGGGTTTTGCTCTTAAGTTCAATTCATGCAATTGTACAATATAGACAAGAATATAACACAAAAGTGAGTAAATCACTCATGTGTCTGTCCTATGTTATATACAATGCTATATGTACACCTCAGTCCAAATCACAACAACAGAACAAAATACAGTTTATTAGAATTGAATTGGCACGTGCCTAAATGCAAATGTCTAAACCGTTTTAAAAGCGTCCAAATACCATACTTTAGTTCTTTAATTTATTGCAGTGTATAGGCAATCAAAGCAGGAAAGTAATAGTACAGATCAACTAGCTATTACAGTGAACACAGCCCAGCACAACAAGATACACAAATATCACAAAATGGCCGCATTTCTGCGGCAAAAGTCGCGTTTTCACGGCTTTTCTTTAGAAGCTGGGTCCTTGCTTCCTAGAGTAGGGAGATGCAAAGCTAGTGTTTGTTCTGCAATGTTAAGCTCATGTAAAGATTATCCTGTGTACCAAAACAGAGAAGAAAATGTTAACAAAATGTAAGTCTAAACCATTCCCCTCCCCGGCAACGGCGCCAAAAATTTGATCGAGATGAAACCAGCACTTTTAAAACGTGTGTTTTGTAAAATCAATTAAAGTATAGGTATACTAATGTTCCCTCGATACTTTTGTTATAGCATTGGCTTAACGGGTAGAATCCACAGGGACGGGAGGCGATAGAAGCATTAACAGTCCGTTCACGTGTTAAGTTAACAAGTCTTCTTTGTTTAAAGAATTAGAAAAAGAAAAGAAAAAAAAAGAAATCCAGAAGTGATAGGTGGAGAAGGCGATAAAACGGTGATGTAAAAATGAAAGAGAAGTGGTTTGAAAAATAAAATAGAAAAGCAGATGAAGCTTGTAGTAAAGAAAATGAAAACAAAGGTGAACAAAGAAGATGGTGAAAACAACGATGAAAAGATAAAAGAAGAGTTTTGAAATTGATTTTAAAACAAGATAAAAAAACTCATGACTACTAACTACTAATTGCTCCACTAACCAAGCTAACCTCTTAGTGATAGTTGCCTCACATGGATTCTTGGCCAAGACTAATCCTTGGCTTCAAGAGACGATACAATGTATGGCTCATAAGATAGTTCTTCTACATTCAAACTTGCATCAAGAGCAACCTAATACAAACATTAGATCATCAAAACTATTATGAACAAGCATGAAATAAGAGAGAGTTAGCTTGGTTAGCAAGTTAGCAAGTTAGATGTTAGAATCTATCATCATGAGCCATCAATGGCTCTTGCAAGAGCAAGGCCTTATAGAGGCTATTAGATTTATGTGAATTATAAAGTGAGTGGTTAGATAGTTAGTGGTTAGTTGTTAGATTGTCATGAGAAGAAAGATTAGCTAAGCATCATGTAGAAGATGGAGAAGATTACATTGGAGAAGAAAGGAGGCACCTTTACATAAATTGTCACAATCTATTACATCAATATCTCTCTATTTCTCTCCGAATCAACTCAGCTCTAATACATGATCTATAAAAGAAAAGAAAATACAAAATAAAAGAAGAAGAAAATCTTAATCTACAACTAGATGAGAGAAAACCTAGCCTATTTTAATCTGCTTGCATTTTGGGTCACTATAGGGCTATTTATAGGCAAATGAAGCATCTGAAAGACGAGACGAGGCCACGCATTGAAAAGCGACGCGTGGGCCCACCACTTTGCCGGAAAATGCGGCAAATGCCACATTTTCGCGGCAATACTAGGGACCTAGGTCCCTGGTATTGGTGTGTGGGTTTGCCTCGCTTCGGGTACCTTCTAGATATACTCAGAATCGGTTATCTCCCTCAGATTTGCGTTAGACACCCGCAAGGGTCTAGGTTCAATGCATCTTCTAGAAACTCCCTTACTTATCCTCCAAGAAATGCAGATTTAATTACCCGAAAAAGGGTTTAATTAAACTCTTATTACCCTTTTGCCCTCCTTGTCTTGATTATCTATAAGAGAGACCAAAATACGTTTAGACTGACATTTTATTCATAAATCAGTGAAAAAATGTGATATAATAATGCAGAACTGTAGACTAATCAAGGAGTTGATTTTGGGTGTACAAAATCAGGATAAGAAAAATCTCAAGCGGTTTGCTTAGGACTGGATGTAGGTCACAAGGACTAAATCAGGATAAATTCTCTCGTGTTTGCGTTTGCATTTATCTGAGATTTATTTCCTTTCTTACAAGTATTTTATTTAACGCTATTCATCTTTGTTTTAGTGTTTGTGTTGACATTATTTTTAGATCCTATAGGAAGGACCGTTCATAATAGAAACAGTCTACTCAAATGAAGCATACCGCCTTATAAGCCCAAATGGCGATAGCTCATGATGCCGATCAACGACAGATTCTTGAAGAAGTACTATCCTTGACATAAACTTTCCTGTGATTAGGTTAACATTACACCTTTGATCAGAACTTTCAGATCCAAGATGTTCAGAAGAGCGCCAAAGAAAAGCTTCTTTTTTTCTTCAATGAATCCGATCGCCGTCGATCAGTGTCAAACCGATCAAATGTTGGTTACATCAAGATGCATGATGTAAACATTAAAGAAGTAACAAAGTGCAAAACTTCAGTTTTAGTCTTGTCACTCTTCTCTAGTTCACCTATAAACTCGACTGGAGTCTTCCTATGATCAGGTTAACATTATACCTCTGATCAGAACTTTAAGATCTAATATGTTAGGAAGAGTGTCAAAGAAAAGCTTCTTTCTTTCTTCAGCAGATCACATCACTGTCGATCAGTGTCTAGTCGATCGAACGCTGGTTACATCATGATGCATGACGTAAACATTGAAGAAGAAGCAAAGTGCGAAACTTCAGTTTTAGCCTTGTCACTCTTCTCTAGTTCACCTATGAACTCGACTAGAGTCTTCCTATGATCAGGTTAACATTATACCCTTGTTCAGAACTTTCATATCTAAAATTTTAGGAAGAGCACCAAAAATAAGCTTCATTCTTTCTTCAATGAATCACATCACCTTCGATCAGTGTCGAGCCGATCGAACGCTGGTTACATCATGATACATGAGGTAAACATTGAAGAAGAAACAAAGTGTGAAACTTCAGTTTTAGCCTTATTACTCTTCTCTAGTTTATTTATGATCCGACGCCTCTAACGGCTATGGATGGAGGGAAATGTTGGCTTTTGAGTCCAACATAAGTCCTCGACAAATCATTATGAATGTTGAGAGAAATAGTGTGGCTAGCCCAACTCAAACGATAGTTGGTAAAGGCATACCAAACCCGTTGACAGCTGAGGGTTTGCTAAAAATCCTAAAGGGACCTGATCCTATTTGATTCCTCTCAAAATCGCTTACCAATTCCTTTCCATGGAATGGTAGGACCACATAAAATAATATTCATTTCTCCTGTAAAATGAATCATAAGTCAAACCTATCATGTTAACTTTAAAACCTCTCGTAGTGAGACTCTGACATATTCCCCGGCAGATAAATCAACATCCCCACAGATCTGTCTTACATTCCCAGTAGATCAAACTTCACTTTCCATTCTCTTAAATAAAATGACAGGTATACTTAAATTGTTGTTATGGTCGAACACTTTTGACAGGTTGCGTTACGAATTCCCTTCTAAATCCCCACAGAGCTTTTTTTGTTATGTTAATAATTACCTCTGACATAGAATCTCTTATGGGAATTAATTTTCTAACTCCCCAGTAAGTTTATGGTAGATTCTCCTGAAAGTCTATTATTTCCCTTTTTTAGACCCCAGTGGACTCTCTTGGTTATCACATTAACAATATACTTCTGATAATCTCTTCCAAATTAGATCCAAAGGGGATACCAATTTCTCCATGGAAGTCTGTGATTAATCCCTATTTACCTGGTAGAATTATTTTTTTTTACTGTTATGTCTAACTTATCACCTCTGAATGGTAGAAATTCTGAGCTTTGTGCTTTCTCAATCAGTTATGTCCATATTACCTCTGAACTGACAGATAACAAAGTCTTACCTTCCAGTTCAGTAGGGACTACTCCTTACTGTTATGTCCAGTTCATTACCTCTGAACAGTAAGGCTCTGAATCTAGCAACTTCCAATTGGTTATGTCCATATTACCTCTGAACTGACAGATGTCTAGATCTCTCCCTTTTATGGTACTCAAACTGTCAAGTCCAGTTTAACACCTCTGAACTGATAAGTCCATAACCTTGTTCTCCCTTCCTCCATCAAGGCCGGGAGTTCTTGCTATCATGTTACTTGTAAACCTCTGAACAACGGATTGAAAATATGGTATTCCTTAGTCGGTCATGTCCAGTCAACCACCACTAAACTAACAGATGCCCAGGCCCAATCCACCTTTTAGCAGTCCCTTGTGGACTAGTTGCCAAGTTACTACGACTACCTCTAGCAACGGATTCAGAATTTAGCGCACCTTAGTCTATCATGTTCATCCAATAACCTCTGAATGGACGGGCCCTTAAAACTGGATTCACCCTTTTCAGTTTTGCCAGCATGTCCAATTTGTCAGCTCTGAATGGCAAAAATTCCTGAGTCTGGTAATCTTTAACTAGTTTCAACTAGTTTTGACGTTATCATGTTGTTGTCGTGCCTCGTTCATCACAACCAATTCATAAACCCGATGGTCCTTGATCTGTTATGTTAATATTTACATCTGAACAGCAAAATCGTCAAATTCGCTTTGTCCCATTTTTATCCCCAACAAGATTTGAATCGAGTCATCACTCAAACTTATTGGTGATAATTTACCAGATAACTAATTCTATCATGTTATTAACCTCTGAATAGATTAGTTAGTATTCTTATGGTATAAGTTGGAAGACTATACCGTTATCTCATTTCTTTTTGGAGTTATAATTTAACCTGAAATTATTGCAAACTCAGGAGATAAAGCAAATAGAAATACAACAAAAGAGTCAAATAAAATTATTTTTACTGATTAAAAAAGGAAAAAAAAAAAGATACATCGATTATAAGCTATGATGGTGTTTTGTAGGACTTGATCCGTTATTCAAGGGTGGCCAGCCTGCTCTTCCTCTCTTCAGTAGCTCTGACAAATACCTGTGATCTCAACTCAGCTTCATTATAAAGTTCTTCATTTGGGACAAATGAGCCTCATTTCAGCCAGAGTTGCCCTTTGTGCCATATCTTATTGCAGGACTTCATCATTTTAGAATCTGAGCTGCTCCAACCGAGCGATCTCAAGACGCACAAGTTCAGCCTTGGACAGGAAAAGATTGGCCCTCTTGATTATCTCTTTGCTTCTCAATCTTATCCTCAGCATCAAGAAGAGCACTGTTGAAAGCATCAATGGCATCTCTAATCTCTATTTTCCTTGTTTCCAAGGACTTCAAATCTGAAGATACCGCCTTGGCCGCTTCCTGTGCCACAAAGTGAGCTTCTCGCATTTGAGCCATGAGGCACTCAAGCTCTTCATCTACTAAAGAATTCAAGTCTGAGCTGCTGAGGTAACGCCACTCCCCCACGTCCTTCTCAAACTTCTCCACCAGAAGCTCCAATGCAGTGGCTTGGTTATCCCCTCTGAAATCTCGGATACTCTCATTATTTGGAGAGAGGACCACCTTTAGAACTGAAAATGAGGTGGTCGAGGCCTTCAAAATCAAGGCAATAGACCGTTTTAGGCTCTTGTAGAAGCTGTCGACCATCTCATCCATAAATTCCCTCTCAGCTTCAATTACTCCCCGTGCGCGAGTAATCCCAGAAGATAAAACTTCCACTGGTTTCCTTGTCACAATGGTGGAGGAAGTGGCAGAAGCACTGGTCCAAGAAGAACGAGGAATTACTGGTAGCGGAGGAGGAGTCTTCATTGATACCAGTACACCGGCCACGATAGAGGTAGGGCTGGTGACTATTCCAAGAAGAGCCGGCTCGACAACCAATATCGGAGATGTCAGACTGGTGATTACTGTAACCCCCTGATTCTTGATGTACGTATCACAGTATCAGTACTCGATACGGCGTACAAAGTTGATTTGACCTTTCTAGTAGTCAGATTGAGCCGATTTAAGTTTTAGATATTATTTTCTAATTTTTTAGATCTTTTAGAATTTTTTGGAATTTTTCTGGATTATTTTGGAAAATCTCCGTAGTCGATGTCGACCGATACCAATAATCGGCTCTACAATTTTTAATCTAAAAATGGACTAGAATTTTGAGAATCTATTTTCATATTGTGTCTTAGAATCTTATATTCTACATTAGGGTATTTTTAGGGATTTTCTGATTTATTAAAAATCCAGCCAAACCGTATCGCCTCGTGCCGAAGAAATCTTCCAGAATATTTAATTTACAAACCAAACTGAATTTCTTCAAACTATTATCATATTATGTCTCAGGCTAATTTTTTCTATTTTACAAAATTTTGGGACCCATACGGACCTAGTCAAATTTTACCGAATAAATAATATTAATTACATTATATAAAAATCTTTTTTTTATTTCTTTTCTTTTTCCCTCTTCTTCTCCATTTCTCTGGATCCCTCTCCACTGCCTTAACCCAACCGCCTCCCCCTCTTTAAATTCCTATGTCTCATTCTCTCTCTCGCCCCTCAAACTCTCTCACTCTCTAATTCTCAAATCCTCTCTCAAACTCTCTCTATTTCTTCTCTCTCTCTCCCTCTCTCTCCCACTCACTGTTCCAGGCATGGGCCTGTCCCGCAGCCCACCGCGCCCCCGGCCATACGCCGTCGCGCCAACCAGGGCCACTCTTTTCCCTCTCCTTCTTCTTCTTTCTTCTTCTTTTTCTTTTTCTTCTCCTTCTTCTTCCTGTTTTTCTTCTTCTTCTTCTTCTTCTTCTCCTCCTCTCTCCCTCTCCATGTCTTTCTCTCTTCCTCTCTCTCATGTTCTCTGGACGTCGCCGCCGGAGGGGCGACGCCGGCGAGGCGGGCTGGCCGTCGCCAGTCCCTGCGCCCCCTTTCTTTACTGTTGTCTATCCCCCCCTCTCTTAATGGGTTAAAACCCAACAAACATATAAACCCTATACACCCATTAACCCACTAAACCCAAAACCCAAACCCATAAACCCATTAACCCAACCACTTAAGTTATGGGTTTGGGTTATCAGATCCAAACCCGACCCGTTATCTTACCAAACCCGCATCCAAAACCCAATAAAGGTAATATTCCATAAACCCCTGCTAAGTAATATGTATTATATTTTGAACCTCAACTATTACATATTTAACCATATTTTCTTATTTTTACTATTCGGGCGATATTTGAAGCATCCGGAGTCCAATCTGGACAATTCTGGCATCATTGCGATCATGGGAAAGAGAACTACCTGTCCAAGGACAGTTTGTGAGTGTTTTTCATTTATCAATTATAGTTATCATGTTTAATTAACTTGATCATAATTATCAGACTATCATTGTAAATAGAATTCTTAATTTATTATAAAATATAAATGACTCGTCTAAATATCAGAATTCATAAGTTAATACTTTTACTAAGTAAATTAACTAATAAATTGATAATTAAAATAGATTTATGTAATAATTTTATGATCTTGCTCATATTAATAATATTGTAATATTTATTACAAATAGGGAGTTCTAATACTCGATTATATGGTATGATCACCGTTACTTGACTCACACTAGATACCATTACTACATGCCCTCGGATTATCATTACACGAGCATTCTAGTACATTGGACATTACATTTTGGATAAATACTCTTTACACAAGATACTGTTATTCCAAGTAAAAGTATCCATTTTACTCAGACACTAATACACATGATACTATTATAGCATGTTCATGAATCACTTATATATGGATACGATAGTACACATACTACAATACTTTCTTATTCATGTCCCACCAATATATAGATACACCAATTCACTGGACACCGTCATTTCATATTATTCGTATCATCATTACATGGATGCTCGGTAAACAGTTATATCTTGTTCATATATCACTGTTACATGTATTCACTAGGATACATGCATGTATTGTTCTATATTCTTATCATATGGATCACTGTTCGTTTTACATGTATTATTGTTGCATGTATATTCCTGTATCCCTGTTACATGATTATTTCCCGTTACTGATATTGATATTCCCATTACTGGATACGTGAACTATTGATATTGAAATCACCTAGAGGGGGGGTGAATAGGTGATAGGCTAATCTAATGAACTAAATGCGAAAATTAAAACTAATTGCAACAACACTTAGTGTACCAACGAGTGTAACCGAATTCCCTGTGAAGGGCTCTGGACTAACTCCTCTTGATTCCTCTGAATAAGAGTTGAGGCGCTATATGAAGCTCTCGTGGTTAAGCACAAGTGAGGCACACAAGCAAACACAACCAAGCATATAGATATAGGCAATATGAATCAATGCAAGGCACAGCACAAGCATATATATATGATATGACAATATGAATAAATGCACAACACAAATAAAGAGAGAGAGAGTTTAGAGACAATGGATCAAACACAAACAATAAGATGTGTTTCGAGGTTCGAGCACCGAGCTCTATGTCCCCGCCTTCACCGAGAAGGATTTCTAATCCACTAGGACTATCGAACTCCTCACTCAACCAATACAACCTCCACCGAGGTAATACAAAAGGTCTACCGAAGATCGGAGTACCAAACTCCACAAATCCACCAATACAACCTCCACCGAGGCAAGCACCAAACCAACTCCACCTCACACAAGAGGGAGTACACCACAACCTCAACCTCTACCAAAGAGGAGCAAACACCAACCCAAATCAACCTCTACCAAAGAGGGATATCACAAAGCAAGGGTTTACAACTTGAAGGTTTCCACAACCTCAAACAATTTCTTTTCCCACAAATAAATGATCCTAATAGAATAGGATAGGAGATATAGCTCAAGTATGGAGAAACCCAAGAGTTTGGAAATAAAAACTCAAAGAAAAACTCTAGGGAAAACTCTAGATAAAATAGATAATTAAGACCAAAATAATTCCCTAAGAATTTCTTTTTCAAAATGATTTTTCAACTCTTTTTAAAACAAAGCAAAGATCAAATCCTTTTAGCTCTAAAAACTCTTTTGAATCTTGAAACAAAACACTAGAAGGTAGGCAAATTTTGGCTCTTAAAAACTTAGTCAAAAACCCTAAAGAGATGGGGTTTATATAGGCCAAAACAAAAAACTAGCCGTTGGCTGTTTTCTCAGCCAGAGACAGCTGGTGATCGACCGCCCGGTCGACCGCCAACGGTCATATTTTTTACCGTTGGCAACCCGCAGTCGACCGGGAAAAAACAGAGAGCAGAGCTCTCTGGTCCGGTCGACCGGCCCAAGTGCTAGCCCAACGTGCACAGATCTTTGCACGTCGGTCGACCGACTCTGGGTCCAGTCGATCGCCAAAGCCTGTCAGGCACTGTTCTGGGTCAGAAAATTGGGTTTAAAATTATTCTAAAAAATGCCCATAAAACTTCTAAAAATCCACAAAAATAGTTTCTAACATAATATATGATATATAAACATGTGATAAAAATTTCAACACAAAATCAAACATTATGAACTATTTTTGTGTTATGGAAAGATTACCGAAAACCAAAACCTGTATTTTTCCAAACTTGAATTTTTCAATAGGAAATCTGATTTTTCCTAAAACTCATTTAAATACAAAAACATGATACTTAATCATTTTAAAACATGTTGCATATGGACATAGGTCCAATATACATGAAACATATACATATCTTTGTTTTTTGTCTTTTATTCCAAAAATATGTTTTGTTAAAGATATCAAAACACCAAAACACATGAATAGGTATGTCAAACTAAGTTTGTCTAGGAAGTGAAGCATACATGTATATAGAGCATATCTAATATACATAAACACATGTAAACTTGTTTTGAATCAATATCTATTCATGAAAACCAAGATCGGTTAAACCAAAACGGAAAAACTGAAAATCAATATCCAAAACATAAAACGTGTGTGTATTGTGAACTTGAGCATATCACACTATCTAATCTTTACAAATGGATCTAAAACAAACTATAAACTAAGATACCGAAGTCTTCTTGACGATCTCCATCTTTAAGTCGACACGATCTAAAACTCCGTGATCCACCGAGCTAGACTCCAACGAGTGCTATGAATGATCTTGATGCTCGGGCTCTGGAATCACCATGTGAAAGCTTCCAAACCATCTTGTTGAAGCAATCACCAACTAATATCTTGATTAATGATCTGAAACTAAACACCACAAGATTATTAGTAAATATAACTACATGAGTTAATCATCATCAAAACTAGAGTGGAAGGCCTCTGGGCCAACAATCTCCCCCTTTTTGATGATGACAAAACTCATGGAGTTATATATGCATGGATTAAAGTTAAGCTTCAAAGAAGCTCCCCCTTAACTCATGCATAGCAATAAACAATAAGATATGCAATGAATATTTGAAAAACACCTAGAGGGGAGGTGAATAGGTGTAAGTGCTAATCTAAGAAACTTAATGCAAACTAAGTGCGCTAAATGCGGAAGCTAATGCAAATTATGCACAAACTAATACAATACAACAAGTGTAGCCGAATTCCCCTTGCGAGGCTCTGGACTAACTCCCCTTGATTCCCCTTGAAATGGGTTGAGGTGCTATGTGAAGCTCTTGTTGGATGAGTATAAGTTAGGCACACACACACAAGCAATCCAAGCAATATGAAATACACACAATCAAGCCAAGCATATAATAGATATGACAATAAGAAATGCAAGGCACAACACAAGCAATATATGATATGAATGAATCAATGCTCAACACAAGCAAGTATGATATGATGATGAGTATGATGCTTTGCACAATTATAAGAGAGAGAGTTAGAGAGACAATGGATCAAAACGCAAACACCAAGATTTGTTTCGAGGTTCGAGCACCTTGCTCTACATCCCCGCCTACACCACCGTGTAGGATTTCCACTATCTCAACTCCCACCGAGGGAACCTCTACCAAAGAGGATTTCTTACAACTCTAGGAGTACCAAACTCCTCTCTCAAACACAACCTCCTCACAACCGAGGGGTTAGGCCCGTAGCCAATACAACAACCAATCCACACACCTCTACCGAAGAGGCTCACAACCAAACTCCACCTCTACCTAAGAGGGATCCACAACACAATCACCCGATCACCTCTACCGAAGAGGGATTCACAAATATAAGGGTGTTTACAACAATGAGGTTTACAACAAACAACCTCAAACACTTCTCTTTCTTTTTCTCTTTTTCCACAAAATAAGATCCTAATAGTTTAGGATAGAAGATAGCTCAAGTGTGGAAAACAAGTGTTTTTGGAAACAAGCAACAAAGAAAAATCTTTGGGAAATACTTGCAATATGATAGAATTGAAGATCTAAGCAAAAATCCCAAAACCTATTTTTCTTTGATTTTCTAAAAACCCTAAAACAATAAAGATGAGAAGTTTTTGCACTTAAAACTCTTTTGAAAACTCTTTTAAACACTTCAGAAAACTGAAAATTTTTCTCTTGGAAAACTTGGCTAAAATCCCCAAAGAGATGGGGTTTATATAGCCCCTATACAAAACTAGCCATTAGGCTGAGTTGGCAGTCTGACAGACTGCCGGTTGACCGGTCCGGTCGACCGCCAACGGTCAGAATTGTGACCGTTGGCAACTGCGGTCGACCGGCCCGGTCGACTGAGAAACCCGAGAGCAGAGCTCTCAACTCGGTCGACCGTCCCGGTCGACCGTGTCTGTGCCTAACAGACGTGCACGTCTGTGCACGTCGGTCGACCGCAACGGTCGACCGGCCCTTGGTGCGGTCGACTGTCACGGTCGACCGACCAGCATGTCAGCACAAAACAAGGTCAGAAATTTTGGGAAAAAATATTTTATAAAAACTTTTTATCTCTTTTAAAAATACCATAAAAATTGTTTTATCATTTTATATTGAAACTCAAACAAGTGATAAAAATTACAAGACAATACATCAACATATCAATTCATTTTTGTGTCTTGCCAATTTTATCAAAAACAAAACTTGTATTTTTATCAAACTTGATTTTTCCAAACATGAATAGGATAGACAAAATAAGTTTGTCTAGCAAGTTAAAGCATGTATGTATATCTAGACCATATCTAATATACATAAGTATAAGGTAAACTTGTTTTGATCTATTATTCATGAAAACCAAAAACCAAATCATGAAACGTGTGTGTTTTGTGTTCACTTGAGCATATCAACTAAACTAAGCTTTACAAATGTGGATCTAAAACTCTATCTAAACTAGGATACCTAAGTCTTCTTGTCGATCTTTCATCTTCAAGTAGACTCGATCCCAACGCGTGATCCTCCAAGTGCAAAGGTATGATCTTTAAGCTTTGGCACCGGAATCACCATGATAAGCTTCTAATCATCTTGTTGAAGCTCATCACCAACTAATATCCTGTTAATGATCTGAAACTTAGAAACACAAGAATATTAGTAAACATAACTACATGAGTGTTGATCATCATCAAAACTAGAGTGGAAGGCCATTGGGCCAACAATCTCCCCCTTTTTGATGATGACAAAACTCATGGAGTTATATATGCATGGATTAAAGATAAGCTTCAAGGAAGCTCCCCCTTAACTCATGCATAGGGATAAACAATAAATATATGCAATTAGTATTAAACATGAAACATGCATATGCATAAGCAATAAATGGTTCTAGATATCAAATGGAATATTCAAAACAAAATAAGCTCTAGATACCAATTACAAAGCAAACTTTATAAATCAATTAAACTTAATATTCTTGAGATTAAAACATAATATATGCATAAACATAAGCATGCATATAAAACACAAATACTTCTCCCCCTTTTTGTCAATCATCAACAAAGGGGTAAACAATCAAAACCATAGATAAAATGAGGGGTAAAAATCTTTCTCTCCCTTTTTGTCAATCAAAACAATGCAAACAATGTTCTCCCCCTTTTTGTCTAAAACAAAAACAAAATCAATAAGGGGTGACTACAAACATGATATCAATTAAAAAATATGTCAATGAAGCATCTTGATACCAATAAACAAGGATCAATATATGTTATATGCTATATACATTCATGAAGAGGAAGACGCTAAGTTAGCTTCCCTACACATATGCATTACATGAAGAAAGGATGACAAGCCCCAATTCACATAACACATATTATGTAATGCATAAGAGGAGATGTGAAGCTCCCCCTACACACGTATATCATATAAAGAAGAGTTGTCAAGCTCCTCAATTTATAATATACTCAACATGAATCTATATGAAGAGATGTTAAGCTCTCCTTGCATATAAGCAATACAAATCAAACTTTGAATATTTTCTTTAAACAAAATTTTGGAAATACCAATTGTGATTAAACATAAGTCTTGAATTCTTAAACATGAATCTTGAAACCAAAACAAATTTTGAATTTCTTAAATATGATACCAATTGTAAATATTTTACCAATTGAAAAGATTTTACATAGAAACATTGATACCAATTGTAAGAATTGTTCATTTTAAAACATATAAACAAATTTGATATTGATATCATATGTTTAAAATAACAACTTTTAATCATAAAGTGTGGGAGTACAAATACCAATTGAAATACAAAATCAAATTTTCTCCCCCTTTATGAAATACAAACTAAAGTCATGCATAGTCTTGATAACAATTTAAAAGTAATCAATTTAAACAAAATTGAAACTCAAGCACTAGCATAAACACAAACATATATATGTATGAGAATAGATACCAATAGAAATTGATATACTTGGAATTTAAAGCATACATACATACAAAACATATATGAGTATACAAGAAGATCAAAATGATACCAATTGAAAGAGTTCAATGATACCAATTGACATAACAATAAGTTCAAGTGTATACATCATATTCTCTACCACCCAATCATAATTCAAGTTTTACAGATTTTCAATTTAGGGCATACATGAACATGATCTCCCATCCTACCGCCCTTGGAAGGTAGGGGTTTTCAAAGATAGATTTGAAAATGTAGTTTTGTTTGAAAATCACTATCAAAATGAAGAACACCGCAACTAGTTAAATGGAAAACTTGTTAACTAGCACGAAATCCTTCAAGCAAGGAATAAAACAAAATTGAAATTCACATGATAATCATCACTCTAACCAATAAAGCATAACTCATGAGAAACAAAACATGAGCAATAGATATGAGTGTACAAATAATATGTGAAGATCATAATCATGAAAAAATTTCATTAAGCTCAATTATTCCTTAAAACATAATTCCATCAAAAACATGAAAATCATATAAAACTCCTTATTTAATCTTCAAGGCATATGTATGTCTAATACAAGCTAAAATATACATACATATCCAAAACTCAACAAGTCCACTAAATGAATATTCATGAAGGCACGTGGCTCAAAAAGATGTATATGTATAAGATTAGTTTGAACTAGATGGACATATACATGAAGTTAAACATAAATACATGAAACATGAAAAACTAAATTTTCATCACAACAAATTTCATTTCAAGGTATATGTATGAATTGTCAAACATGAAGTATACATACATATCCCTAAACACAATTGAGTCCAAATATAGATTTGCATGAAAGGCAAATGACTCAAGGGGTATACATGTATATCTTAAAGTTTGGCAATACAAACATATACATGAAGTGAAACAAATCCAAAAATGGAATACAAGTTTGAAATGTATGAATCATCAAAACTAGACTATACTAGCACATCTAATGGGTTCAAATAAGCAATCAAGCTTTACATATATAGATTTATTTGTAGCCCACTCTATGTACAAGTATATAACTAGTCTTAATGAAACAACATCTAAACATATATTCAAAACATGAAGCATCAAAACAAATATAAAAGTCATCATGATAAAACTAAAACATGATTACTATGTAAATTCACATGTATTAGATTCATGATGTACATTATAGCTTAAACAAAAGTGAGAACACTAAATATGGGTTCATATAAGCATATGTGTCTCAAATACTATACATGTATGTCAAGGATCTAATAAACATGGAATGAACATACTAATCCATAGACATCAAAAAAAACATGCTATAAACATTAAAACATGGAAAGCATGTAAACAATAAATGGGAGTAAAGGATTGTTACCAAAACCAAAGAAGCAACTCTCCTTGTCTCCAAAAACATGGTGGTCATCTCCACCAAATCTTCCCTTGAAAGTGATGCATCCAATAGATTTCCTTTAAGTCCGGAACGCATCCACTCCAAGGTGTCATCACTCTCACGTCATGTGAGAGCCCACACCTACATCAAAATAATAGGAGGGGTGGTCTTTGGTACCCACATCTTGTTGGGTCCATGGGGGTTAGTCCCTTCTCTAACCCAAACAAATTTCTTTGCTAAATTAGTAGTATGTAATCTATCAAAACAAAATTTAGAAAGGTGGCCCTTACGTCCACAATGTGTACATGTGTACACATGAGCATACATGTGATGGGTGTGTCCGTGAGGAGCATGTGTATGCCGTGGAGGGTGTGCATGCATAGAAGATGGAACTTGTTTCTTTCGAATCAAGGTTTCCAACCGATTGTGGTTCAAGGCACATTGGCTCATAGTGGAGCCCAAACAATCAACCTTCTTCTTAAGCAAACAATATCATCATTAATCTTAGAAGAGGAAGTGTGGCATGCAATAGGTGAAGTGTGTGATACTACCCTAGCATGGCAAACATGTGCATCAATCTTATTTTGCAAAACAATGTTTTTCTTTAAACACACATCTAAATCATTTGAAATAGAAATAATTTTATTTTTCAAATCAACATTCTCTTTTAAAACAAAATCAATTTTTGAAGACAAGTTTTCATTTTTCTTCAAAAGAACATGGCAATCATTTTTATTTTTCAAAAACTCATTTTCTTTAAGTGCAAGACCAAGTTGAGATTTTAATGAATCCCTTTCATTAGCAATCTCCTCTTTCTCTTGCAAAACAACATCAAGTCTAGATTGTAAACACTTATTTTCTTTTTCAATTCCTAGACTTTTCTTTTTCAAAATCTTATATTTTTCTATAAGTTTTTCACAAACAATTGAAAGTTCTTCATTTATAGCATGGACATCAATATGATCATTTGAAGAACTAGAGCAATCATCACTATCATAGTGGGGTTCCGAATGTACCTCAAGGGAGTCATTCCCTTGGACCATGAAGCATTGAGAATCGAATTCTCCACTAAATTCCTCCGTTGATTTGGCACTTGAAGCTTGGAGGTGGTGGTTGTTGTCAATTTGTTCCACACTGCAAAGGCGGAATCAAAGTTAGAAACACATAAGAGATAATCTTTAGGAAGAGTGCTTCTAATGGCCTCTAGGGCTTGTGCATTTGCCCCTATATGATTACCATCACCAAGATAACATCTCTTGGTGGTGGCAAGGAAGACATGCAAACCTAGGGTCTTTAGGTACATGGACATCCTATATTTCCAAACATCAACGTTGGAAGGGTCAAACTAGGAGGGGTCATGAAGTCCATGGTAAACTATGAATGTGCAAACAAACAAATGCAAATGAGATTAGCAAGCAAATGGATCACTCCTAGGATGTTAAGCCTAAGTATCAGGAGCACTAGCTCTGATACCAATTGAAAAACACCTAGAGGGGGGGTGAATAGTTATAAGTGCTAATCTAAGAAACTTAATGCAAACTAAGTGCGCTAAATGCGGAGCTAATGCAAATTATGCACAAACTAATACAGTACAACAAGTGTAGCCGAATTCCCCTTGCGAGGCTCTGGACTAACTCCCCTTGATTCCCCTTGAAATGGGTTGAGGTGCTATGTGAAGCTCTTGTTGGATGAGTATAAGTTAGGCACACACACCACAAGCAATCCAAGCAATATGAAATACACACAATCAAGCCAAGCATATAATAGATATGACAATAAGAAATGCAAGGCACAACACAAGCAATATATGATATGAATGAATCAATGCTCAACACAAGCAAGTATGATATGATGATGAGTATGATGCTTTGCACAATTATAAGAGAGAGAGTTAGAGAGACAATGGATCAAAACGCAAACACCAAGATTTGTTTCGAGGTTCGAGCACCTTGCTCTACATCCCTGCCTACACCACCGTGTAGGATTTCCACTATCTCAACTCCCACCGAGGGAACCTCTACCAAAGAGGATTTCTTACAACTCTAGGAGTACCAAACTCCTCTCTCAAACAACAACCTCCTCACAACCGAGGGTTAGGCCCGTAGCCAATACAACAACCAATCCACACACCTCTACCGAAGAGGCTCACAACCAAACTCCACCTCTACCTAAGAGGGATCCACACACAATCACCCGATCACCTCTACCGAAGAGGGATTCACAAATATAGGGTGTTTACAACAATGAGGTTCACAAAAAACAACCTCAAACACTTCTCTTTCTTTTCTCTTTTTCCACAAAAACAAGATCCTAATAGTTTAGGATAGAAGATAGCTCAAGTGTGGAAAACAAGTGTTTTTGGAAACAAGCAACAAAGAAAAATCTTTGGGAAAATACTTGCAATATGATAGAATTGAAGATCTAAGCAAAATCCCAAAAACCTATTTTTCTTTGATTTTCCAAAAACCCTAAAACAATAAAGATGAGAAGTTTTTGCACTTAAAACTCTTTTGAAAACTCTTTTAAACACTTCAGAAAACTGAAAATTTTTCTCTTGGAAACTTGGCTAAAATCCCCAAAGAGATGGGGTTTATATAGCCCCTATACAAAACTAGCCGTTAGGCTGAGTTGGCAGTCTGACAGACTGCCGGTCGACCGGTCCGGTCGACCGCCAACGGTCAGAATTGTGACCGTTGGGCAACTGCGGTCGACCGGCCCGGTCGACCGAGAAAACCCGAGAGCAGAGCTCTCAACTCGGTCGACCGTCCCGGTCGACCGTGTCTGTGCCTAACAGACGTGCACGTCTGTGCACGTCGGTCGACCGCAACGGTCGACCGGCCCTTGGTGCGGTCGGCCGTCACGGTCGACCGACCAGCCTGTCAGCACAAAACAAGGTCAGAAATTTTGGGAAAAAATATTTTATAAAAACTTTTTATCTCTTTTAAAAATACCATAAAAATTGTTTTATCATTTTATATTGAAACTCAAACAAGTGATAAAAATTTCAAGACAATACATCAACATATCAATTCATTTTTGTGTCTTGCCAATTTTATCAAAAACAAACTTGTATTTTTATCAAACTTGATTTTTCCAAAACATGAATAGGATAGTCAAAATAAGTTTGTCTAGCAAGTTAAAGCATGTATGTATATCTAGACCATATCTAATGTACATAAGTATAAGGTAAACTTGTTTTGATCTATTATTCATGAAAACTAAAAACCAAATCATGAAACGTGTGTGTTTTGTGTTCACTTGAGCATATCAACTAAACTAAGCTTTACAAATGTGGATCTAAAACTCTATCTAAACTAGGATACCTAAGTCTTCTTGTCGATCTTCCATCTTCAAGTAGACTCGATCCCTAACGCGTGATCCTCCAAGTGCAAAGGTATGATCTTTAAGCTTTGGCACCGGAATCACCATGATAAGCTTCTAATCATCTTGTTGAAGCTCATCACCAACTAATATCCTGTTAATGATCTGAAACTTAGAAACACAAGAATATTAGTAAACATAACTACATGAGTGTTGATCATCATCAAAACTAGAGTGGAAGGCCATTGGGCCAACAATATTAAATATGAAACATGCATAGACATGCATAAAACATTAAAATGTACAAAACATGTTCTTGATACCAATTAAATGGTAAAACATTATTAAAGCTCTTGATACCAATAAAATGCTCTTAATACCAATAAACAACAAACTGATAAAACAAACAAACAATGTTTCTAGATAAACAAAACATGCATATAAACTCAAATACCATATAAACTCAAATACCTCTCCCCCTTTTTGTCAATCATCAACAAAGGGTCAAAAACAATACAAAATGTTCTCCCCTTTTGTCTAAAACAAAAGAATGATACCAATAAGGGGTGACATAAAGCAAATCAATAAAGGATATATGCGATGTACATTCATGAAGAGGAAGACGCTAAGTTAACTTCCCTACATATATGCATTACATGAAGGAGGGATGACAAGCCCTAATTCACATAACGCATAATATGCATTGTATAAGAGGAGATGTGAAGCTCCCCCTACACACGTGTATCGCATAAAGAAGAGTTGTCAAGCTCCTCAATATAAGATACACTCAACATGAATCTATATGTAGAAGAAATGTTAAGCTCCCCTTGCATATAGGCAATACAAATCAAAACATATTTTGATACCAATTGAAAGAAAACAAATATATCTTTCATTACATGATACCAAATGAAAGTAAACAAATAATCATCTTGATACCAATTTAAAGTATATTTCATTTTGAGCATATGATACCAAAACAAAATCAATATTCATTTTTTAAATTATTTTTCATCATAAAGTATGGGAGTAGAAATCAACGGTAAATAAAATACCAATTGAAAGATAAAAAATACGAATTTTCTCCCCCTTTATGAAATACCAAATAAAACGATGATCAAAATTATTTTTTTTATTTCTATTTTTCATAAGCTTATGCATCGTTATTAAAATATCAATTAAAAAATCAATTGTAACATGAAGGAATTAAAAACTCAAGCTTATCATAATCAAATTTGTGCTTAAAAATATAGGGATATAATAAGCACAAATAAAACATATATATGTATGAAAAATTAGATACCAATCGAAATTGATATTATTTGAAGTGAAAGCATACATACATAAAAATATATGAGTATACAATAAATGTCAATATTGATACCAATTGAAAGAGTCCAATGATACCAATTGAAACAACAATAATATCAAATGTATATCTCATATTTCCAACCACCCAATCATGCTCAAGTTTAAAAGATTTTCAATATAAACATACAAGGCATGGTTTCCCATCCAGCCACCCTTAGAAGGTTGGGTTTTCAAAAATAGATTTAAAAAATAAAGTATGTTTGAAAACTCTACCATAACGAAGAATCCGAACTAGTTAAATGGAAAAACTTATAAACTAGTACGAAATCCTTCAAGCAAGGAATAAAACAAAATTATTTTTCATGAAACTATGTAAATCACATGATCACTAAACACTCAAATCCATAAAGCCCATACATACTCATGAAAACTTAATCATGAGAAATATTTAAATAAGATGAGTGTATAAGTGTAGTGTGAAACACATAATCATGAAATTTAGCAATAAAGCTCAATATTCCTTAAAACATGAAAATAATCAAAACTCGATTTCTTCAAGGCATATGCATGTCAAGTATAAACTAAAGTATACATACATATCCAAAACATAACGAGTCCACAAATGTATATGCATTAAGGCACGTGGCTCAAAGGATGTATATGTATAATCAATAGTTTAGACAAGATAGACATATACATGAAGTTAAACATAGAAACATGAAAAACATGGATAAAATAGGAATACAAGTTAAATGCATGAATCGTCAAAACTAGACTATACTAGCACATCTAATGGGTACAAATAATCGTTCAAGCCCAAACATATAAAAGTTTATTTGTGGCCCACTATATGTACAAGTATAAATCCTAGTCTTAATGAAAACTAACATTTAAACATATATTCAAATCATGAAGCATCAAAAACAAAGGTCATAAACATCCATATGATCATTATGTATATACATGTGCATTAGATCTAGGACATACATATTAGTTAAAAACAAGATGAGAACACATAGAAATAGATCCATAACAAATATGGGTGTCTCAAATAACTAAACATGTATATCACTATTCTAATAAACATGGCATAGCATAATGAACAATAAAACAAGTCATGCTATAAATCAAAGACATGAAAAGCATGCAAATATAAACGGGAGTTTAGAGATCGATACCAAAACCGATGAAGGCACCTCTCTAGTTCTTCAAACCAAGGTGGTCCTCCCACCAAACTCCCCTTGAAAGTGATGCATCCAATAGTCATCATGAGGCTCGGAACGCATTCACTCCAAGGTACCGCTACTCTCACGTCATGTGAGAGCCCACACCTACATCAAATACAATAGGGGTGGTCTTTGGTACGCACACTCTTTTGGGTCCATAGGGTTAGTACCTTTTCTAACCCAAACAAATTTATTTGCTAAATTAGAAACATGTATTCTATCATAACAAAAATTATCAAGGTGGCCCTTACGTCCACAATGTGTACAAGTGTACACATGAGCATACATCGTGTTATGGGTGTATCCGTGAGGAGCATGTGTATGCCGTGAAGGGTGTGCATGCATAATAGGAACTTGTTTCTTTCGAAACAAAGATTCCAAGCATGTATGACTCACAACACATTGGCTCAAAGTGGAGCCCAAACAATCTACACTCTTCTTAAGCATGGATATATCATTTTTAATTAAAGAAGAAGTGTGACATACAATAGGTGATGTATGTGATACTACATTAGCTTGGTAAACATGTGTATCAATATTATTTTGCAAAGAAATATTTTTCTTTAAACAAATTTCTAAATCCTTAGAAATAGAAACAATTTTCATTTTTACAGAATCATTTTCTTTAAAACAAAATTAACTTTTGATGACAAGTTTTCATTTTTCTTCAAAATTGTTTCACAATCATTTTTAGATTTTAACAATTCATTTTCTTTTAGAGCAAGATCAAGTCTAGATTTTAATGAATCTCTTTCATTAGAAATATCCACTTTATCTTGCAAAATCAAATCAAGTTTTGAACACAAATTCTTATTTTCATCTTTTAGTTCAAAACTCTTCTTTTTCAAAAGATTATATTTTTCCAATAATTTTTCACAAACAATGGATAGTTCTTCATTCAAGGCATTGGCATCAATATAGTCATTACATGAAGAACTAGCACTATCATCACAATCTAATTGAGATTCTGAATGTACCTCAAGGGAGTCATTCCCTTGGACCATAAGGCATTGTGGCTCGGATTCTCCTCTAGATTCATCCTCCGGTTGAAATTGCAATTGAAGCTTGGAGTGGTCAACTTGTTCCACACTGCAAAGGCGGAATCAAAGTTAGAAACAAGCATAAGATATTCTTTGTTTAGCGTGCTTCTAATAGCCTCAAGGGCTTGTGTATTGGCCCTTATATGATTGCGGTTACCAAGATAGCATTTCTTGGTAGCGGCAAGGAAAACATGCAAACCTAGGGTTTTCAAATACATGGACATCCTAAATTTTCATGTGTCAATGTTGGAAACATCAAACACGGGAGGTGACAAGAATCCATGGGTGTGTGCAAACAATATACGTGTAAATGCAAATGATAGATTAGCAAACCAATATCTCACTCCTAGGTGGTTAAACCAAATATCAGGAGCGGAGGCTCTGATACCAATTGAAATCACCTAGAGGGGGGTGAATAGGTGATAAGGCTAATCTAATGAACTAAATGCGGAAATTAAAACTAATTTGCAACAACACTTAGTGCAACCAACGAGTGTAGCCGAATTCCCCGTGAAGGGCTCTGGACTAACTCCTCTTAATTCCTCTGAATAAGAGTTGAGGCGCTATATGAAGCTCTCGTGGTTAAGCACAAGTGAGGCACACAAGCAAACACAACCAAGCATATAGATATAGGCAATATGAATCAATGCAAGGCACAACACAAGCATATATATATGCTATGGCAATATGAATAAATGCACAATACAAATAAAGAGAGAGAGTTTAGAGACAATGGATCAAACGCAAACAACAAGATGTGTTTCGAGGTTCGAGCACCGAGCTCTACGTCCCCGCCTTCACCGAGAAGAATTTCTAATCCACTAGGAGTACCGAACTCCTCTCTTAACCAATACAACCTCCACCGAGGTAATACAAAAGGTCTACCGAAGACCGGAGTACCAAACTCCACAAATCCACCAATACAACCTCCACCGAGGCAAGCACCAAACCAACTCCACCTCACACAAGAGGGAGTACACCACAACCTCAACCTCTACTAAAGAGGGAGCAAACACCAACCCAAATCAACCTCTACCAAAGAGGGATATCACAAAGCAAGGGTTTACAACTTGGAGGTTTTCACAACCTCAAACAATTTCTTTTTCCACAAATAAATGATCCTAATAGAATAGGATAGGAGATATAGCTCAAGTCTGGAGAAAACCAAGAGTTTGGAAATCAAAAACTCAAAGAAAAGATCTAGGGAAAACTCCAGATAAAATAGATAATTAAGATCAAAATAATTCCCTAAGAATTTCCTTTTCAAAATGAATTTCCAACTCTTTTTAAAACAAAGCAAAGATCAAATCTTTTTAGCTCTAAAAACTCTTTTGAATCTTGAAACAAAACACTAGAAGGTAGGAAAATTTTGGCTCTTAAAAACTTAGTCAAAAACCCTAAAGAGATGGGGTTTATATAGGCCAAAACAAAAACTAGCCGTTGGCTGTTTTCTCAGCCAGAGACGGCTGGCGGTCGACCGCCCGGTCGACCGCCAATGGTCATATTTTTGACCATTGGCAACCCGCGGTCGACCGTCTGGTCGACCGGGAAAAAACAGAGAGCAGAGCTCTCTGGTCTGGTCGACCGCCCGGTCGACCGGCCCAAGTGCCAGCCCAACGTGTACAGATCTGTGCACATCGGTCAACCGATCGGTCGACCGACTCTGGGTCCGGTCGACCGGTCGGTCGACCGTCAGAGCCTGTCAGGCACTGTTCTGGGTCAGAAAACCTGGCTTAAAATTATTCTAAAAATTCCCATAAAACTTCTAAAAATCTACAAAAATAGTTTCTAACATAATATATGATATATAAATATGTGATAAAAATTTCAACACAAATATCAAACATTATGAACAATTTTTGTGTTATGAAAAGATTACCGAAAACCAAAACCTGTATTTTTCCAAACTTAGATTTTTCAATAGGAAATCTGATTTTTCCTAAAACTCATTTAAATACAAAAACATGATACTTAATCATTTTAAAACATGTTGCATATGGACATAGGTCCAATATACATGAAACATATACATATCATTGTTTTTTTGTCTTTTATTCCAAAAATATGTTTTATTAAAGATATCAAAACACCAAAACACATGAATAGGTATGTCAAACTAAGTTTGTCTAGGAAGTGAAGCATACATATATATAGAGCATATATAATATACATAAACACATGTAAACTTGTTTTGAATCAATATCTATTCATGAAAACCAAGATAGGTTAAACTAAAACGGAAAAACCGAAAACCAATATCCAAAACATAAAACGTGTGTGTATTGTGAACTTGAGCATATCACACTATCTAATCTTTACAAATGGATCTAAAACAAACTATAAACTAAGATACCGAAGTCTTCTTGACGATCTCCATCTTCAAGTCGACTCGATCCAAAACTCCGTGATCCACCGAGCTAGACTCCAACGAGTGCTATGAATGATCTTGATGCTCGGGCTCTGGAATCACCATGTAAAAGCTTCCAAACCATCTTGTTGAAGCAATCACCAACTAATATCTTGATTAATGATCTGAAACTAAACACCACAAGATTATTAGTAAACATAACTACATGAGTTAATCATCATCAAAACTAGAGTGGAAGGCCTTTGGGCCAACAGATATGCGATGTGTGGAATCCCACATCTGTTTCCTGTTTTCAGTTATCTTATTTTATGCTATCAACAGAGCTCATGTCCTGTTATCATGTTACATGTACCATGTATTGTACTTGTTCTTGCTACATTGTGTACGTTAAATATAATATAGATAATTTGGGGGTGGGGAAGACTTGACGGTTAACGAGATCTTGTTAGGTGGATGTCTGAATCCATTGTTTGTCCATCAGGGGACGGGGTAGTACTGGCTACCGTCTGTTATAACTCATGAGCTCCCATTTCCCATTATTGTTATTAGCTCATTGAATTCCCATTTCTCAATACATGTTGTTACAGCCTTAGCAGGCTGGCCCTGGTCTCAGCAGTCAGGGGTCTGTTTAAGGCCGTGATTCTGGGTATGCACGGGATACACCTACCCGATTAGCGCTCCTTGACCATTGAGTTTCCAATTAATATAATAAACAGTATAACATAGTGACGATAGGAACACTTGTATTTGGTCACTCTCTCTCGTTTGGATATGGAACCCGTATGCCATGTCCGGATGGGTTCGACTGGAGTGTGTGCTCCAGTATGAATTGCCAGTGGTATGGGACACTAGAAGAGATTGATTAAAATACCAGGTGGTACTGATTGTTATTATTGTATAAATAATATGACTTTCCTGATAGATGTATCCTATTGTTTAGTTGTACTTGTTACCGTTCCTGATAGTTTCTCCTCTATCATGTTATTCATGTGACCTGTATATTGTATCCCACTTCCAGATACATGTTACACTTTCTGTGGTGGCATACTACTTATGTGCACATATACTCTGTATTTCATGTATCTTCTGTTCCACATATGTTCTTCGTGCACACGCTATTCTTGTACACTCATGACACTATAGTAAGATTATTCATGTTTTATTCATGTTTCCCACGGACACCGTAAGGTTATTATTTATATCCATATGAATAACATGTTAGATAATGATGATTTTATAGGACTGATAGATAATACTGTTATAACATACTAGATATTGATGGATATTATATATTATCGTGATTGTGCTACTGTAGTGTATATTACTGCTTCCTTCATTTTACCACTCACTAGGTCGCTTTCTGACGACCCTGGATTTGTGTGCCCAGGTTGCGTTATCGTATTGTCAGTTATTTCTTCGGATTCACATAGGAGACTCATCATCGAGACCATTCATAGGTATCTTTGTAATTTATTTATATTATCTTATTTATCCCTGTTTTCATATTTGTTATGATCACTAACCTCTTCTGCAGGTATTCTTGTACTTATTTAATGCTAGAACTCTTGCATATATGAAGGCTATTTCCTGTACTGAGGCTTAGCATACGTACATGAGGGTATCTCCGCCCTGTGTATGTACGTCTCCATAACGTCTCTGTACCTACGGGATCGGGGCGTTATAGAGTGGTATCAGAACCCAGGTTTACCCCTGGTGTGGGTAACCACCTGGGTTAATGCTCGGGCTCTTGCCAACAGTACAATCAGATTCAGAATAAAACTCACATGTACCTAAATTTAGGGATTCCAGCTATGAGTACAAGAATGCCATTTCATTGAAATTCATTCATCGATGCTTTTCTATTCCCTCATTTCAGTTATCAATCAGTATACTCTAATTTTCTTCTTGTTTTCTCTTCATCCTATGGATTCCAATTCTCTATCTCTGACCCACGACATCAATTCTCCACCCCAAGGTCACTATCGATATCAGAGTAGCGCAGCGGAAGCGTCGTGGTCCCGTAACATTCAGGCTCCATGACTGTAAATATTGTCCTCCCACCTGAATTGAAATTTTAAGAACGAAATTTTTTTTTAAGGAGGGGAGAAATGTAACCCCCTGATCCTTGATGTTGTATTACAGTATCAGTACTCGATACAGCGTACAAAGTTGATTTGACCTTCCTGGTAGTCAGATTGAGCCGATTTCAGTTTTAGATATTATTTTCTAATATTTTAGATTTTTTTAGAATTTTTTAGAATTTTTCTGAATTATTTTAAAAATCTCCATTGTCGGTGTCGACTGATACCAATAATCTGTTTTCACATTGTGTCTTAGAATCTTATTTTCTACGTTAGGATATTTTTGGGTATTTTTTGAATTTATCAAAAATCCGGCCAAACCGATATCGTCTCGTGCCAACAAATCTCCTAGGATTTTTAATTTGCAAACCAGACTTAATTTCTTCAAAATGTTTTCATATTATATCTCAGGCTAATAATCTCTATTTTATAGAATTTTTGGGACCCATACGGACCTAATCAAAGTTTACCGAATAAAATAATATTAATTACAAAATATAAAAATCTTTTTTTTCTTTCTTTTCTTTTTCCCTCTTATTCTCCATTTCACTGGATCCCTCTCCACCGCCTTAACCCAACCGCCCCCCTCTTTAAATCCCCTGTCTCATTCTCTCTCCCCCTAAACTCTCTCTAATTTTCTCTCAAACTCTCTCTCTCTCTCTCAAACTCTCTCTCTCTCTCTCTATTTCTTCTCTCTCTCCCTATCTCTCCCACTCATTGTTCCAGGCCGGGGGCCTATCCCGCGGCCAGACGGTCGGTGGCCGCGCGCCGCCGCGCCCCCTAAGGGCCACTATTTTCCTTCTCCTTCTTCTTCTTTCTTCTTCTTTTCTTTTTCTTCTCCTTCTTCCTGTTTTTCTTCTTCTTCTCTCTCCCTCTCCATCTCTTTCTCTCTCCCTCTCTCTCGCGTTCACTAGGCATCGCCGCCGGCGAGGCGGGGCGGCCGGCGAGGCTGGCTGGCCGTCCGCAGTCCCTGCGCCCCCTCTCTCTCTCCTACTGTCTTTCCCCCCTCTCTCTTAATGGGTTAAAACCCAACAAACCCATAAACTCTATACACCCATTAACCCAATAAACCAAGCCCATAAGCCCATTAACCCAACCATTTAAGTTATGGGTTTGGGTTATCAGATCCAAACCCGACACGTTATCTTACCAAACCCGCATCCAAAACCCAATAAAGATAATATTCCATAAAACCCATGCTAAGTAATATGTATCATATTTTGAACCTCAACTATTACATATTTACCCCATATTTTCTTATTTTTATTGTTCGGACGATATCTCTGGCATCTGGACAATTCTGGGGTCATTGCGATCGTGGGAAAGAGAACTACCTATCTAGAGACATTTTGTGAGTGTTTTTCTTTTATTAATTATAGTTATCATGTTTAATTAACTTGATCGTAATTATCAGACTATCATTGTAAATAGAATTAAATAGAATTCTTGATTTATTATAAAATATTGATGACTTGTCTAAATATCAGGATCATAAGTTAATACTTTTACTAAGTAATTAATAATTTGATAATTAAAATAGATTTATGTAATAATTTTATGATCTTGATCATATAAATAATATTGTAATATTTATTACAAATAGGGAGTTCTAATACTCGATTATATGGTATAATCACCATTACTTGACTCACAATGGACACCATTACTACATGTCCTCGGATTATCGTTATACGAACATTCTAGTACATTGGACATTGCATTTTGGATAAATACCCTTTACACTAGATACTGTTACTCCATGTACAAGTATCCTTGTTACTCAAACACTGATACACATGATACTATTATAGCATGTTCATGAATCACTGATATATGGATACGATAGTACACGTACCACAATACTTTCTTATTCATGTCCCACCGATATATAGATACACCAATTCACTAGACACCTTCATTTCATATTATTGGTATCATCATTACATGGATGCTCGGTAAATAGTTATATCATGTTCATATATCACTATTACATGTATTCACTAGGATACATGCATGTATTGTTTCTATATTATTGTCATATGGATCATCGTTCATATTACATATATTATTGTTGCATGTATATTCCTGTATCCCTGTTACGCAATTATTTCCCGTTACTGATATTGATATTCCCATTATTGGATACGTGAGCTGTTGATATGCGATGTATGGAATTCCACATTTATTTCCCGTTTCCCGTTATCTTGTTTTATGCTATCAACAGAGCTCATGTCCTATTATCATATTACATGTATCATGTACTGTACTTGTTCTTGCTAAGTTGTGTACATTAAATATAATAAAGATAATTTGGAGATGGAGGAGACTTGACGGTTAATGAGATCTTATTGGGTGGATGTCTGGATCCATTGTTTGTCCCACTGTAGGGGACGGGGTAGTGCTGACTACCGTCTGTTATAACTCATGAGCTCCTGTTTCCCGTTATTGTTATTAGCTCATTGAGTTCCCATTTCCCGTTACATGTTACAGCCTTAGCGGGCTGACCCTGGTCTAGCAGCCAGGGGTCTGTTTAAGGCCGTGATACCGGGTATACACGGGATACACCTACCCGATTAGAACTCCTTGACCATTGGGTTTCCAATTAACGTAATAAAACAGTATAAACAATAGTGACGATAAGAATACTTGTTATTTGGTCACTCTCTCGTTTGGATAATGGTACTCATATGCCATGTCCGGATGGGTTCGACTGGAGTGCGGGCTCTAGTATGAACTGCCAGTGGTGTGAGACACTGGAAGAGATTGATTAAAATACAAGGTGGTACTGATTGTTATTATTGTATAAATAACATGACTTGCCTAACACATGTAGACTATTGTTTAGTTGTACTTGTTACCGTTCCTAATAATTTCTCCTCTATCATGTTACTCATGTGACCTGTATACTTGATTGGTCGCTAATGTTGCATATTTAGTATCATATTTTCATACTTATTCTAGAATAAAACTTTGCATTGTCTTAATTAATTGCTTAATTTATTTGCAGGCCCATTCTTTAAAGAGATGAAGAGAAATGAGCCCAAAAGCCCACCAAAATTCTGAGTTAAAACAGAATTAATTCGAGCTCACTGAATCAGGGCAAAATCAAGAGGTTGAAAACTGGTTGAGAAGAATCCTCTCAGAATCGATCGGTTAAAGCCAAGAATCCAAGGCCATTTCGTCAGAAACCTGGACTCAAACGAAGAAACCAACTGAAGATAAATGCAGAAGGAATCCCCAGAGAGACCCACCAACAGGGTGTGGCCACCTGGCCACACCCTCGCCGCGGAAACGCGGCTTGGATGGGGAGTTAGGGGAGCGTTTGCTCCCCCGATCTCCCGGGATCCTCCTCTTGTGGGTTATGCCTATAACAAGGTAGTATTTGCGCTGAAAATGGACGACCATGACGATGGATGTGAGTCTGAAAGCATCGAAAGAGCCTGAAAGCATCGAAAGAGCCTTCCAAGTGAGTCTGAAAGCATCTTTGAAGCATCGAAAGAGCCTTCCAAGTGAGTCTTTTTCTTCTTTACTCTTCTTTTGGTACAAATGGTTTTCCAAGTGAGTCTGAAAGCATCGAAAGAGCCTTGCCTTTGCGAGTGCCACCGATAGCTCATGACGATGGATGTGAGTCTCTCTGTATCATTTCATGCTTGAAGTTGTCTTGATTATGTAATGTGGAAGAGACCAATAATCAACTCTTATGGGCTATGCGCTGATTGCCTCCACTTCAAGGTAACCTCGTTGCTGAAGATTCAAGGTAAGCTTTTGGTGAAAAGAAGGTAACTAATTTTATTTCTTTTCTTTTATTTTTGTAAATTAAATCACTTTCACCACATCTTCCAAATCGTTTTCACTCTTTTTTCTTTCCAACTCATTTGTACATAGTCGCTTTCTGATTCTCCACCTTCTTCATCTATCGCTTTCTTTTTAACTTTAACCTTTAACTTGTTTTCATTTTTAAAAACAAAGAAGAACTTTCGTTTTGTCTTCATTAAGATTTCAATAAAGAACTGTGAACGCTTCTATCGCAAAACCCTCCTTCTGGATCACGACCCGCATAGCCACTTGCTATAGCGGTAAGAATTGAGCACTTGCACATCTTTATTTAAGTTCTATAATTCCGTATTTTGTGTGCAGGTTGTACCTCAATCAAATTTTGGCGCCGTTGCCGGGAGGGTAACGTTTTTATTGAAATCTTATTTTTATTGAAAATTTTATAGAACTAAAACGAATTTTCTTCTCTGTTGCAGGTTATAGGGCAAGCAAAGCAGAAATTAAGATTGTAGTAACATACAAGTGGTATTGGGCCTCTGCTCTAGAAAGCAGAGACCAATTACCCTCTTCTTTGCCGCATTTTCGCGGCCCAAGCCGCGGGTCCGTGGCAAAAAAGGAGCTGACTACTAACGTTGTTTTTTGCAGGGCTGCTTGACTTGTAAAATTCTAGTTTTCTGCAATTTGTTTTTTCTTATATGCCATCACCATAAGCCTGCTAATAAACTAACAGTAAAATACTTGTTGAAAAAGATAAAAAATTGATTAGACGTTTGTATTTTAGGCACGTGTCTTTTTAATTCTTTTATTTTACTGTTGATTAGTGCTGGAGCAAGGTACGTTCGCATTGCATGTAGAATAGGACTCACATCATGGTTGATTTTCAATGCTTTGAGTGAATCTTATTTACATATCTTGTACACTTGCACAAATTGATTTTAAGGGCACCACGCATTAACAAGATAAGGTGGGAATTTAATCACCCTTCCTTAGGCCAAAAATCAGATTCCAAGCACTCACGAACCCAAGCCTAACTAAAAATGAGTAGACGTTGGCCCTAGGGACATCTCAGACTCAATTAGGAGATTATCCTAAGGGGGAAAGGTGTTGGAATTTAACTCCTGTAAAATCAGTGTCGAGGAAAGGGATTAAGGGCCGAAAGCCTGAAGGTTGGTGGTTATTTAATTAAGGAACGTCTTTGACGGAAAACCTCCCACCAACCTTACCCTGACCTGACTGATTAGCTTGCGGTCAAAGTCTGCATTAAACCTCCCATGGACAATCTAATCAGTTAGGAGTCGTCTAGGTCATAGGTCTACCCTAACTTAGTTTAGAATTTTTTTCCTTTTATTTGTTTGCTTATTTGTTTGTTTTCTTTTTGTTTGTATTCTATTGTGTGATATGGCTTATAATAACAATTTTTTCAACTTCAATAATAATCCATATTACACACCGACTTCATTTTCGGATATTACCAACCCGGCATATCATAACTTTAACCAACCTAGTGTGCCGGATTGTGTTATCCGAATCAATATAACCCATGCCCCCAATCTAATAACTATAATTTCCATAATAATTTTAACTCTTCACCGAGCCAGTGGGGATTCACCTCCCCCGAGCATAATTTTCAACCAACTTGTCCCCCTTATCCACCTAGTCCACATTATCCCCAAGAGTCATACTCAGTTCCACCAGTCAAAAATAGAAAACCATCAATTTTGGAAAGGAGTATGCGTGAGTCCAAACAACAATCACAAAATCTGATGGACTCACAATTTCACTACCACTTCCAAGACAACACTTCATCTTTTCATCAAAACAATGAATCCATCAACTATGAAAAGATGCTTGAAGCCATGACTCATGCTCAAAATGCTCAAAATCGTGACATAGATATGATGGTCGAATCTCTACGTTCTCACCGTTTGACCAGTTCTGATGTCACTAACCATTCTGTTAGAGCCGAAGAGTCATGTAGCTTTGGAAATCAAGGTTCCATTTCAGAACAGTCATTTGAACTTGCCCAAACTCCAAATAATATTGATAGTTTGGCAAATTATCCCTTGCCTGAAATCGAACTTGAAAATAAATATGATCATGAACCCCAACTTAGGGATTCAATTTTACTTCCTGATTCAATAATGACTCCGGTATCTTCACCTGATTTTAATCTTTTCCCTGAGTCAACATTGGATCCTGTGCCAATTCATCATGAAATTGAATCACTCATTTTTGATGATCATATTGAACTTGACCAATTTTACACTTTTGAAAATCCTATTGACAAATTGGCAAGTTCTCATTTTTTTGATATTGAACTCAATGAGATATGTGACCTAGATTTTTAAATCTGTGATCCAGTTCAACTTTCTGAATCAATCTTGACTCCTGTTTTGTTACCAAACTTGAGTAATATGTTAGAGTCAGTTTTGATTCCCCCACCTATCATTCCTGAACATGAATCACAAATATTAAGTCACATTTCATTGTTGGAAAATCAATGTGGACTTGAGTTTCAACTTCTTGACTTGGACACACTTCTTGAACCAGTCTCGACTCCTGAACCTTTACTTGACTTAAGTCACCTTCCTGAGTCGGTATTTTCCTATACTTCCTGAGTCCAAGTCAACCGTTCTATCATTTCATACTCCATTTTGGGACGAGGTGGTTGACAATTTGACTCTGAAATCAGTTATGGAATTTGGAATTAGATGGGGTCAAATACTTAATAAAAATCCTTCATGGATACACAATTTTAATGGGTTATATTAGTGAAATTCTGGTGGGTTCCTCCGAACCCAACGAAAAGTCGATTGGGCCGCATTTCGTGGACCACTCAGACCACCACCGGAACCACCACCTTAAGGTAACATTTTCCTTCCCTTTCGTCTTTTTCATGCATCTATGCATTAATTCATACATTGAGGACAATGCATGAGATAGGTGTGGGGGAGGGTTCTAACATAACTTAGTTTTTCTTTTTATTAAAAAAATAAAAATTAACATTTTCTATACTTTTAAAACTTTTTAGAAAATAGAAACAATATTTTGACATATTTTTTGTAAGAATTAAGTTAATTTTAAGGAATAGGAAAATCCAAATTAGGATTTCTTATACTTGGTCAAAATAGATTATTTGTTTGATTTTTAGGGTTAGGAAGATAATTTGTCAAAGTAATTTAGTCTTGATCTTTACCTCGATGAAATATGCACACTTCATACACTTACACACTTAGGTTCAAAAAAAAAGATTCTTATGCCTTATATATATAAAAAAAAGATAAACAAATCTAATTATTGATTAGCTAGGTGCTTTGGCCAAAGCAAGCCTTAGTACTTATGTGAAAGATGATTAGATAAGTTTGAGAAAAAAATATATAAAAATCCTCTGATTAAGCTGGGTATTTGTGCCTAATAAAGCATAAGTATTCACGCCTAAAAGAGTTCATATAATAAAATCCTTAGTTTTGTGGCCTTGTTTGCCCGAGTCCTTAAGTCCTTGGGGTGTTTTCTCACCCAGTGCCCTAAGACCGTTTGGTTTGGGAGTCATCGATTAAAGGCTCGTTGCATGGGCAGACTAGAAAGCCTAATAGAACTAAGGAATAATACCACCAAAAGTATATATATATAAATAATAAGGCATAAGAGTTAGAGTTAATGAACCTTAGTCAAAATTTTCACAGTCACAAGGTGCATATGATTTAGGGTAAAGTAATAGACTAGATGAGAAGTACAATTTGACTCCTTACTTTGATTGATAACAAATTTTTGAATAGAGACTAAGTTCAGGAATGAAAATTCAGTCTTCCTATAACTTATAGATTGCTTAAATCTTACAATTATATTCAAATATTTTTCTCTTTCAAAATGCTTTTCGAAAATACTAACTCTTTATTTCTCTTTCTTTATAGATTTTGTGGGTGCAATCCGCTGAAAACCCTCACAGACAAAACTCGTCCTCTAAAACCTAGAGTTTAACGGCTTATTGCACATGCTCAGTGCAATCGCGTGACCTGCGAAAGTGGTCTAATAATCCTTAGTATAGTTTCGTTGTTTTTGCTCGAGGACGAGCAAAAAATAGGTATGGGGGTGTGATTGGTCGCTAATGTTTCATATTTCCATACTTATTCTAGAATAAAACTTTGCATTATCTTAATTAATTGCTTAATTTATTTGCAGGCCCATTCTTTAAAGAGATGAAGAGAAATGAGCCCAAAAGCCCACCAAAATTCTGAGTTAAATCAGAATTAATTCGAGCTCACTGAATCAGGGCAAAATCAAGAGGTTGAAAATCGGTTGAGAAGAATCCTCTCAGAATCGATCGGTTAAAGCCAAGAATCCAAGGCCATTTCGTCAAAAACCTGGACTCAAACGAAGAAACCAACTGAAGATAAATGCAGAAGGAAATCCCAGAGAGACCCACCAACAAGGTGTGGCCACCTGGCCACACCCTGGCCGCGAAAACGCGGCCAAAGCCGCGTTTCCGCGGCTTGGTTGGGTTAGGGGGAACGTTTGCTCCCCGATCTCCCGGAATCCTCCTCGTGTGGGTTATGCCTATAAAAAGGCAGTATTTGCGCTGAAATGGACGACCATGCAGAGATAAGATTTAGCCTAATTTTCATTTCTTGTAGTTTAGGTTTTTTTTTTCTTTTCATGTAATTTTTCATTTTAACTTATGTAAATCAGAGGAGGTCAGACTTTCATAGAAGAACAAGAATGAAGCTTTAGCTGAGAGTGACACCGGTGTTAGGTTTCTTTCTTTTCTTTTATTGTTATGAAATCAAATCTGTATTCTCTCTTTGTATGTACTTCGTTTTAGTTTTCTTCTTCTTCTTCTTCTTTCTTCTTTACTCTTCTTTTGGTACAAATGGTCTTCCAAGTGAGTCTGAAAGCATCGAAAGAGCCGTGCCTTTGCGAGTGCCACCGATAGCTCATGACGATGGATGTGAGTCTCTCTGTATCATTTCATGCTTGAAGTTGTCTTGATGATGTAATGTGGAAGAGACCAATAATCAACTCTTATGGGCTATGCGCTGATTGCCTCCACTTCAAGGTAACCTCGTTGCTGAAGATTCAAGGTAAGCTTTTAGTGAAAAGAAGGTAACTAATTTTATTTCTTTTCTTTTATTTCTGTAAATTAAATCACTTTCACCACATCTTCCAAATCGTTTTCACTCTTTTTCTTTCCAACTCATTTGTACATAGTCGCTTTCTGATTCTCCACCTTCTTCATCTATCCCTTTCTTTTTAACTTTACCTTTAACTTGTTTTCATTTTTAAAAACAAAGAAGAACTTTCATTTTGTCTTCGTTTAGATTTTAATAAAGAACCGTGAACGCTTCTATCGCAAAACCCTCCTTGTGGATCACGACCCGCATAGCCACTTGCTATAGCGGTAAGAATTGAGCACTTGCACATCTTTATTTAAGTTCTATAATTCAGTATTTTATGTGCAGGTTGTACCTCAATCAATACTGTATCCCACTTCCTGATACATATTACACTTTCTATGGTAGCATACTGCTCATGTACATATATACTCTACATTTCACGTATTTTCTGTTCCATATATGTTCTTCGTGCACACGCTATTCTTGTACACTCATGACACTATAGTAAATTATTCATATTTTATTCATGTTTCCCATGGACATGGTCAGGTTGTTATTTATATCTATACGAATAACATGCTAGGTAATTATGATTTTATTGGACTGATAGATAATACTGTTATAACATACTAGGTATTGATGGATATTATAAATTATCGTGATTGTACTACTGTAGTATATATTACTGCTTCCTTCATTTTACCACTTACTAGGTCGCTTTCTGACGACCCTGGGTTTGCGTGCCCAGGTTGGAGATCTAAATTATCATATTGTCAGATATTTCTTTGGATTCACATAGGAGACTCATCATCGAGACCATTCATAGGTATCTTTGTGATTTATTTCTATTTCTTATTTATCACTGTTTTCATATCTGTTATGATACTAACCTCTTTCTGCAGGTATTCTTGTACTTATTTAATGCTAGAACTCTTGTATATATGGATATTTAGTTCTTGACAAAGAAATTGCAAAGCAAAACAATAGACATGATTTCTATCTTCATATAGTAAATTAAAAAAGAAAGAAAAATGATAACATCAATTTGAAGATCACATCTAATACTTAATCGCCGCTTCTCAGAATCTTCTTCTTCTAAAGCTCCAAAATTTCTTCCCAAAAAGCCAGAATTTTATATAAGAAAGAGAGAAACTAAAACTTAAATTACAAGCCTCTTTCTATACTTTTGTTAACAAGATACTAAGATTACAAGAGATTGTAGATCTTTAAATAAATCTCAGAGATAATTACAATAAGACATGCATTAGAGCTTCTAATCCAACTTTAATTTGGTATGAGAATCCAATTCTGAATTGGACTGTAGATAGCTAATGTTTAACTACAGAATACGGCTCATCAAATCATCAAAATAGGAAGCAGTGTCTGCATCAAATTTGTATCCCTTTAAGTCTTCTTTCTATAGCATTTTGAATCATTTGTATTGGATAACTATAGCAAAAGTTATAATCAAAAAACTAAAAGATATTCAGTCTGAGTCTGAGTCTGATCTGTGTTCTCTGTTGAACAGTACTCGACTGCGTAACCAAAAATTTGGCAACTCAACCAAACATTAACTTGATTTGATTTCAAACTATTTTAGATACTTTCTCATGTCTTATAAACTCTTTTGGTAAGTCTATTAGGTCTCTGGATGTCTGGATCTTGAAATATATTTCTGCAATCATCTCTTCAATATTGATTTTCTATTTTTTCATCTCTTTTTTCTAATTTGCACTCTTTACCTAATTTCTGCATAAACATAAACAAAATAACCCTTGAAGTATTAAATGTGTAATAAAAGAGTTATAAAATGGTAAAGAATATAGATGATAATCACAATTATCATCTACTAATGAAAAACTTTGCGCAAAAGAGTTTGAATTGTGTATGAAGGAAGAATTTGACATGAGTACGATAGGTGAGCTCAACTACTTCCTTAGACACCGCGTCAAGCAAAGGAGCGGTGGAATCTTCGTGGATCAAGTCAAGTACACCAAAGAGTTAATTAACAAGTTTGGCTAGAGAATACAAAGTTTAGCAAGACTCTGATGGCTACTGCAACAAGCTTGATAAGGATAAACAAGGTAAAAGTGCTAACATTAAATTATACTGTGACATGATTAGAAGTTTGCTTAATTTGACGGCAAGTAGGTTGGATATTATGTTTAGTGTTTGTGTTTGTGCTAGATTCCAATCATATCTTAGAAAATATCATTTGATTGCTGTAAAATGTATTATCAAATATCTTAAGGGCAATATTGGTATGGGCTTGTTGTATCTAAAGCCCAGACAATTTAACATAATGAGTTATTCAGATGTCGACTATGCTGGTTGTAGAGTGGATAGAAGAGTACTAGTTAAACTTGTCAATTTAGAAAATTGGCTTGTTTCGTGGTCTTCCAAGATGAAAAATTTCGTGGCCCTCTCAACTGTCGAGGTGGAGTATTTTGCCGTCGGGCTTGTTGTGCATAAGTCTTTTGGATGAAACAATCTCCTAGATTATGATTTGAATTATGAGCATATTAAGAATTATTGTGAGAATACTAGTACTATTCATATGACCAAGAATACAAATCAATAAGTAAGACAGCATACAGAAATTCGGTATCACTTTTTAGAAATCATTATGAGAAAGGTGATATTGAATTGATTATGTTTCTACTGTTTTACAGTTGATCAATATTTTTACAAAGCCTCTTGATTACCATAGATTTTCTTTCTTTCATTTTAGTGAATTAAATATTTGTATGATGAAAATTTGATTTTATTCTAAATTGGTATCTAGACTTCCAAATTGGCATTTAGAGTTTCAAAAAATGTCTTAATTTTAAATGTTTAAATTTATATTGGTATCACTTTCTATTAGTTTTTGAAATCACCTAGAAGGGGTGAACAGGTGATAATGCTAATCTAATGCGGAATGCAACAATTTAAGCAAACAATTAAAATAGTCAGCTTAAAAAAAGAAGTGAAGTCAGATTCCTAATCAAAGCTTTAGAACTTCTCCACTTAATTCCTCTAGATAAGAGTTGAGATGCACAATTGCATACTTACTTATAGGTGAATAAACCAATAGTTTAACAGTCAATAGCAATGTAATATTACAAATGCAATATAATACAAGAATAAAAATAGCAAGTATGAGCACAAGTAGAACAATGAAAATAGAAGCAAGAATAAGAAAAAAAATCGCAACACCAGTCATTTGTTTCAAGGTTCGAGTAACTTGCTTTATGTTGCCGTCTTCACCACGTGAAGGATTTCACTATCCAATAAGGATTACCGCAAAGGTGCAACAACAAGGTCTACACAAGTCCCGGAGTACACAACTCTAACTTTCATCCTCTACGCAAGTGGTAGCACTAACCAATGAAGTTTATAAGCTCTTGGCAAGCACAAAGATCACAAACTTTATCTTTACAACTTCCTAGAGTTTTGAGAGGAGAAATAAAGCTCAAGATATTTGTCAGAAGAAAAATCAGTTGATAAAATGAACTTGAGAGCATAAAACTTATTGAGATGATTTGTAATTGAGAGTTCTTGAAACTTGAAAACAAAAACTTGATTTTTATTTAAAACCTTTGATTTCAAAAACTTGTATGTAAACTTGTGACCCATATATATAGGAAGTAGGTAAATATAATTAAAGATCTAAACCATTCTTTAAAACAGTGATAAAGCCCTAATAAAGTTAAATAAAATAGTTTGGGAATAAGACAAAAATGGTTTGAATAGAAAAAATCTTGTTTTATTTGAAATTGGCGTAAACAGCACAGCAGAGCTGCCGACAATCTTATTGGGCTGTTGACAGTCTACTATGCAATGGACATATTTTTGACCGAGAGCAGCACACCTGTCGATAGCCTGATAGGCCTATTGACAATTGACTGAACATATAAGCTGTCGACAGTTGAAGTGGGCTATCGACAGCCAGATCTGAAAAATAGAGAATCTCATTCTCTGTAAAACCCTAACAACGACTGCCTCTTCACAGGTCTGTCAATAGCATTATTAAGTCATTGAAAGCTCTATTGAGCTGTCGATAGTCAGAGACAGATAACATAGTATTTTTTAATATTTTTAAAATAATTGTTTTATAAAACTAGTAAAGGGTCTTTTATGCAAGTGTGTGTGAGTCTTGAGCATCAATTCAACACAAAACTTAAACACTCTAATTTCTTACAAAGGGTTATACTCTCTTCAAGTCTTGATCAAGAAGGCTTCTCCAAATTTCTTGTTTTAATCGTCCAAGTTTGAATCCTTTCCTTTAATCAACTTGAACACTTCAAAATCTTCCTTTTGAGGAAGAATGAAACTAATTATTTTCTCTTGAACTCTGTAAGCTTAAATACTGGAACTTCATTAGTACCAATAACTTCATGTGGTTTGTAATCATCTAAATAAAACCAGAGATTGTACCCTTGGGCCAACAATCTCCCCTTTTTTGATGATGACTGTAACGCCCCGATCCCGGCGGGTACGGAGACGTTACTGCAACGTATATATGCAGTCCGAAATACCCTCACGTATATACGCTAAGCATCAGTACAGGCAAGAATCAGAGTACGGAAGCAAGTGGTGCATTATACATTCCAATATATGAGTACAATTACAAAGTTATCACCAGAGGTGATCCATATTACATGAATATACATCACCAATAGGCGCAAATGCGAGAATACAAAGAGATGTATAAGCATGAACAGTACAAAAGGCACTCACGAGTTTACAAAAGGAGAACTCGGGAGGCACACAGGGGCCTGGAAAGATGGAGCTCTGAACGGTCTGCTGGAGATCCACGCTACTGCTGCGCCACTCTGATCAGCAACTGGGGGAAACCACACGCTCCAAGCTCCGACATGTTCCAAGCTCCAGGACCTGGACATGAGAATCCAGGGGAGTCAGATAGAACTCCCCAGGCGAGTGGTGATACGAATGCCAAGTGGCGAGCATAGGTAAGCATGCAGGAGCAAGTAGATATAAACAAGTGATATCGAGCAGGAACTACTCATGGTATGATAAGATAAGAGAAGGTAAAAAGATGAGAAGTAAAGTAGATAGGGCAACACCAGATATCTCCTAAACTACATAAAACAATAAAAATCGATAAAACCGAATAAAACCGATTACGGCAAAACCGATTGTACATGCTTAGGTCACGGCCCCATGAGATTAGTACCTCGAAGGAATAATCCAAACAAGGAAACCCTCATCTATATACCTTTATCCCATGTCACCATAATCCAAGCACATACAACCCGAGTTACAAAACGGCACAGCAAATTGTATATTAGCATCTTATTATAATTGGAGCCGTCTAAGTTTCAAGCTTCAGTATGTGTCCCATTCCACATACTTCCACTCATAACTTATATTAGCAAGTTATTTGGAAACTGATAAAGATCGATGATCATGTTTCGGATGGGTCCCGTACATGCCCGGGACAACGGTCCAGAGTATCCGGTGCTGAGCCGGAACGTACCGCTAGGTACCGGGACTTATTTACGCCCGAACAGGAATAGAGTATCGCAGATCCCATAGAAATAGGCCTAGGGCGTGAGCATACCCGGCAGGAATAAACAAAGTAGGGGTGCCAGCACACCCCACGGAATCCCTGGTGGCCGCCAGGTGATCCCTCAAGTATGTGGCCACGCGCGGCTCGATAAGACCACCATAAACATGATTAATCAGGGCCCATCAGTTTCCCCCAACCGGGTGCAATTGTCTTATTAGAATTTAATATGTGATTATCAATTTACGGAATAGCAGGTACAAGACATGATCAGGAGTTCAGGAGTACATGAGTACTATAGATTCAGTCACTGTATATATAATACAGGATAACAATACAAGATTCAAGTCACTGCATATAATGCAGTAACAAGTATAGTATTCCCGTAAATGAGATAATCATAAGTCGTATATCATGCCGGGTGTCAAAGGATAGCATGACAAGATGGTGATATTAGACAGGTAACCAGTCATGTCAAGAGATTGATATTAGTCCGGTGGCAAGTCATGTCAGAACAAGAGGTCTTGCCAAGTAGTAGCAGGTCTGGTGATAACATATCAGTTGTCAGGTGGTACAATAGGTGTTAAATAGTAGCACGTAAAAGACAGGTATGAAGTAATGGCATGGCATGTCAAGTGTTAACATATCAGGTAAATACATGGCATGTGATAGAATAGTAGCTGAGCACAATCAAGCGGAGCTGAGCAAACTGGAGTGTACAGACAGCAAACGTTTTTAACACTGGAGCATCTGGCAAGGTTACCGGGACAACTCGGCTTAAAGTGCGAGTAGAAAATCCGGCAGCATCCCGCCTAGACGAATCTAGTGGTAAAGCGCTGAACGCTGATCATGATAACCAGGCAGAGCTGAGAAAACCTGACGATCCCAATCACGTCTCTTTCAAGATAGTGAGAAACCGGAGGCTGAAGGGTCCAGAGAAACCTGACAGTCCCAATCACGTCTCTTTCGAGATAGTGAGAGACCGGAGGCTGAAGGGTCCAGAGAAACTTGACGGTCCCAATCACGTCCCTTTTCGAGATAGTGAGAGACCGGAGGCTGAAGGGTCCAGAGAAACCTGACAGTCCCAATCACGTCTCTTTCGAGATAGTGAGAGACCGGAGGCTGAAGGGTCCAGAGAAACTTGACGGTCCCAATCACGTCCCTTTCGAGATAGTGAGAGACCGGAGGCTGAAGGGTCCCGAGAAACCTGACATCCCAATCACGTCTCTTTCGAGATAGTGAGAGACCAGAGGCTGAAGGGTCCAGTCATTGGCACTCGGCCATACACAAATATAGGGACTCAGTCCAATACATAATACATGGAAACATGGATAAAATACATGTCGACCCGACGAAGCGGGGAACCCAAATGGAGGCGAGAGCGAGAACACTCGCCTAAGTCTTCAGAAAATATAGTGAAATCCCTGATCTTCGGAATCCAGGAAATCAACGCGTCAAGGCTTTAGAGAGAAAGTGATAGAGAGAGGAGGAAATCAAGAGGGAGAGAGAGAATGAGTGAGAGGAGAGAGAAAGAGTTAGAGAGAGAAAGAGAGAGGAAAACTAGAGAGAGAAGTATATGGAAGGAGAGTCACAGGGAGACGCGGTTTTGAGAGTGAGACACGGGTGTAGCAGACGCGAAATTAGTGTCGCAAGAATGGCAGACGCGGGATTCGCGTCGCATAGATGCGACAAACGCGAGGTTCGAGACCCGCGTTCAAGTCAGGATGCGAGGAGAACGCGGACGCGGTCATGGGTTCCGCGTCACGTTAGCATGAGAAGAACACAGACGCGGGCATTAGCTCCGCGTCGTGTTGACACGAGAGGGACACAGACGCGAGCATGGACTCCGCGTTGCGTCGATACAATAACGTGAAGGCCGCGTTAAAGAGTTGCCTAGACGCGGGTGAAGATCCGCGTCAGCAATCAACAGAGAGGAAGAGAGGAAGGGAAAGGTGATTTTCGGGGTGTGGTGTTAAGATAGAAGGTGGTTGTGATGTTTAGTGTTGTCGTTGTAATCGTCACCGTAATGATTACCGGAATAATCGTGAACGATTACCGGAATAATCATCTGATATGTTACCGACGAAGAAGAGCTCGGCCCCAAATCCAATGGAGGTGGCCGGCCCTTGAGAAGATGATGGGTGGTAGCCGGTTCTGGCCGGTGGTCGCCGGCGGCGGCCGAGGTGGCCGAAATCCGGTAAGCCAAGCCCAAGCCCAAGCAATTGTGGGTGCAAGTGTAGTTCATATGGTGAAAATGGAGTTTTGGAAACGAGGATTCGGAGAACGAAGCTATAGCTCGTCGGAAAGAGCACGACGGGAGAAGGGATGGCATGGTCGTTGGTGGCCAAGGTGGAGTATATGGTGGTAGAGATGGTAGAGAAGTGGTGGTGAAAATGGTTATTTGATGGAAAAGAAGAGGAAGAAGAAGATGGAAAAGATGGTGTTATGGTTGTTGTTGTTGTTGGAATGGGGAGGAGATGAAGGAGAGAATGATGGTGGAATTTGTGGTGAAAATGGAGGGAAATGGTGGAGAAATGGGTGGCCAAAGAGGGAGAAGGAGGCCCTTTGGCTGCTGGTCGTTTGCAGCCTGTTGGCTGAAAATGAAGAAGAAGAAGGGAATGAAGAGAGAGAAGGAGTGGGGTGGTTTTTTAAGGGGAGAAAATATTATAATATTGCCATTGAAAATCCTATGGAAGGAAACCTGCGTTTCACTCAAGGAGTTGCGTCCACATGACCCCAAGCTGCGTCTGGGCATTGGACTGGACGCGGAGAAAATCCGCGTCCAGGAGAATAAACGCGAGTTTTGCGTTTAACAAAGGACAAAAGTCATAATGACTTGATT
>JAVJIF010005818.1:0-152314 GCA_038442645.1 Agave tequilana | reverse complement strand
ATTGGCACTATATTTGTGGAGAAAACTCTGCTAAAAGAATGGAAATAACTGGACAAAAGCTCTCCTAAAATCTTGGCTTCAAACAATGACAAAAACCCCAATTTATAGGCTGCCAGAAAACTAGCCGTTGGATCTGTCAGTACTGCCGGTTCGACCGGTCCGGTCGACCGCCAACGGTCAAGAATCCGACCGTTGGAGCCTCCGGTCGACCGGCTGGGTCGACCGAGCACCGGAGCAGAGAATACTTCTCTGTCGGTCGACCGATGCGGTCGACCGGGATTTCCAGAGAGCAGACTCTCTGAAGCGGTCGACCGGCACGGTCGACCGTTCTCCAGTGCACACAGGCGTGCACGTCTGTGCACGTCCGATCGACCGGGGCCCTTGGTGCGGTCGACCGCCCGGTCGACCGGACCAGCCTGTCAGGGCCAGTTCTGGTCTGAAAAACTGGATAAAAATCTTTTTATAAAATCCCCAAAAATACATATAAATTCTACAAAAAATAGTTTATGATATAGAAACATGCTTGCACAAAATCAAGGCATGTTATTAAAGATTTGACTATTTTGTAACTTGGAAATATTGGCTAATAATAAAAACTGTTTTTCTAAAACAACATGTTTTTCCAAATTTTCATCAAATACAAAAACAAGATATACTTTAAAGCATAGTGTGTATGGATATGATCCACTACACGGTTAAGATGTAATATCTAGTTTTTGACAATAGGCTCTAAGCATGGTTTTGGATATAAGATATGTAAAACTTGAAATACCAAGAACCAAATAGAATTTTGTCACAATGAAAATCTTTCTTAACAAGAAAATCTTTTATGAAATGAAATTTTTATCATGAAAACAATTCTATCAAGTGTGTGTGTGTGATATGACTTGAGCAATCACCAACTATCTATCCTTTACATTTTAACTAAAACAAAAACAAAATCTTATACCTAGACACAAGTCTTCATCTTCTTGAAGTCTTTTCCTTGAAGTCTTCTCATCTTCTTGACTTGGTCCACATGCAATCCACCGAGCTCATCTCTAGATGTGGTCTTGATGCATAGGCTCGTGAATCGACCGGTGCTAGCTTCCAACTTGACATTTTATCCTTTGTTGAAGCTCCACACCTACTAAGATCTTGATAAGGAATCTGTCACTAATTAAACACAATATCATTAGTAAACATAAACTTCATGAGTTGATCATCATCAAAACTAGGGTGATAGGCCTTTAGGCCAACAATCTCCCCTTTTGATGATGACAAAAACTCATGAAGTTATATATTGCATGGATTAAAGTAAGCTTCAAAGAAGCTCCCCCTTAACTCATGCATATCAAATAAATGATAAAGATATGACAATGAAGCACATGGACATGTATGCAAATGAATGGAGATAACACAAAAACAAATCTTTTTCTCCTATTATTTGCAAACCAAAATATATATGCATAAATACAAATCTTATACAACCTTAAGTAAGGAAGATAAATACTTCTCCTCCTTAAGTAAGGAAATCATGCATATATCACAAATACTTCTCCCCCTTTTTGTCAATCATCAACAAAGGGTTCAAAGTAAAAGCAAATCAAAAACAAAATTTTCTCCCCCTTTTTGTTAAAAACAAAAAAGATCAAGAAGGGGTAATACAAAGTAATCGATAAAGATTTATATGCTATATAAATTCATAAAGAGGAAGATGTTAAGTTAGCTTCCCTACAATGTGTATTGCATGAAAGAGGGATGTGAAGCCCTAATTCACACAACACAACTATGTAATGCATAGAAGGAGATGTGAAGCTCCCCCTACACACGTATATCATATAAAGAAGAGATGTCAAGCTCCTTAATTTATAATATACTCAACATGAATCTATATGTAAGAGAGATGTTAAGCTCTCCTTGCATATAGGAAATACAAAAACAAAACATTTTTAATTTTTTTTTATCAAAACAAAATTTTGAACTTTTCTCAATAAAACAAATTTTGAACCAATCATAATTTGTAATTTTGATACCAATAGAAAATAGCACTTGAAGATGTGTGATATCAAGTTATCATTGCAAAATCTTTTATTGTTTCAAACATATTGATATCATTGTAATTATATAGCAAAATTGAAGTTGAAGCATATAGATACCAAAATGAAAAATCTAAAATAAATCTTTTATTTTCCATAAGCTTATGCATAGTTAGTATAAGGTGTTAACTTAACTTCGCATAAACTTTTGTGCTTTAAGAATGTAAATCAATTGTAAAGCAAGCACATGGAAATCATATATATGTATGTGAAATAGATAAGACCAATTTGAAAATTAGGGCATACATATATAGGAACCAAAATGTGAGTAATATACCAATTGTAAAATTAACACTGTAAATCATGTATATACTCATAACCAAAAATTGGTAGGTTTAAAAGATAGTTATGTCTAAGCACTACCAAATTTGAAGAATAAATAACTAGTTATAAATAATTTTTGAAAAACTAGTTAAAGATCCTTCAAAAAAACATGAAATCATATGTTATTCATGAATTATACTAAATACATACAAGTTTAAGCACTCATAGTCCATAAAGCTCAAAAATATCTTTTATCATAAAAGATGAGTGTTCAAAGGTTATGTAAAATGGTATTTTCATGAAAATAGAAAGTGAAGCATGAATCTCATGAAAATCTTATTTTTCATCTTAAAACAAATCATATATTTTTCATAAAGTATTGCTAAATACATAAAGATTTAATCACTCATGGTCTATAAAGCTCAAAATATTTTGTATCATAAAGATGAGTGTTCAAAAGATCATATAAATAGCATTCTTATGAAAATAGTCATTCAAGCTCAAAAAGATCATAAATCACATTTTGTTTTACACATGTTTTAATCTTTAATACAAATCAAAACATGAAAAATCATTTTTTTTATTATTTATTTAAAATACTAATCTTCATGGTATATGTATGATTTATCCAATTCTAACAATATGCAACATATCCCAAATATGAAAAGAGTCCAATATATATTGCATGAAGGCAAATGACTTAAGGGTATACATGTATATTTATTAGATTTGAATTAAACACACATATACATGAAGTAAGATCAAGATAGGCATAACAAGTATAAATGACGAATCATCAAAACTAGCCTATACACATGCATATAGTGGATACAAATGAGCATGAAGTTCAAAATGTATGAGTCAATTGTAGTTCACTATTCATATATGTATAAATGCAAGTTTTGACACATTCTACATTTAAGCATGTAAATGCCACATGAAGCACAAAAAAAAAATATGAACATGCTACATGAAATTAAAAGCATGTGCATAAATGAAATAGGAGTTTAGAAATCGTTACCAACTCCAAAGCTCCTAGCATGGTGGTTGACCCACCAAAATTCCTTGATAGCGGTGCTCCAAGTATGTGTCATTTTAGTTCAAATGCACCCACCATCAAGGCACCAAATCTCTCACGTTTTGAGAGATTCCTCACCTACATCAAATACACAAGGTGGGGATTTTGGTACCCATATTTTCTTGGGTCCTATGGGGTTAGTCTTGTAAGGAACCCAAGCATTTTTATTTTTATCAAAAATAAGAACATTTAACCTTTCATAACAAAATTTTGCTAAATGGCCTTTGCGGCCACAATGTGTACACCTTAGCATACTTATGAGTGGGAGTGTGAGCATGATGTGCATCATAAGCATATGCATGATGTGAATGTGCATGAGTATGAGGAACTTGTTTCTTTTGAAACAAGGATTCCAATCTAGTATGATTGAATGCACATGAGCTCAAATTAGAGCTCAAATTATCAATTTTATTTTCAAATTTTTAATCTCATTTTGATCAATGTGTGCATGAGAAGCATGATGAGATATATGACAATTTTCTTTTTCTTTTTACAAACATTTCCTTTTCTTTTTTCACAAATTTTTCTTTTTAAAGATTTTTTTTCTTGAAAAACAACTTCCTTTTGTTTTTCCACCAAATCAATCTTATTTTTCAAAATAGTGTTCCCTTCACATAAATCATTCAATTTTGTAAGCAAGGAAACATTCTCATTTTTTAAAACTTTGTTTTCTTTTTCTAAGCATGCCATTTTATTTTCTAATGAATCTTTTTCATTAATCATGCATCAAAATTCTTTTTCAAATTGTTGTTGTCCTTTTTTAAACATGCAATGTTAGATTAAAAGAATCTTGTTCTATATGCATGCAAGCAATTTTCTTTTTCAAATTTTTATTATCCTTTTTAATCATGTCATATTTCTCAAGAATTGTTTGGCAAAATGAAGTGAGCTCATCATATGACATGTCCTCATCATCGGATTCGGAGTTTACCTCAAGGGGGTTATCCCCTTGGACCATATAGCATACGTTGGAGATGTCGCTTCCAACGTCTGAATCGCTCCCCGCATAGTATAGGTCCTTTTCGCCAAGGGAGGTGATGATGTTTCCAAGCTACAAAAGCCGATTCAACATTAGAAATCCTAGATAAATAATCATCATTTAGGGTTGACTAATAGCATGAAGGGCTTTTGCATTAGCTCAATGTTCTTACCATTTAAGCAATATTCTTTATTAGTGTGGCAAGATATACACTAAGGCCAAGTCCTTTGAGGAACAAAAACATCTTAACCTTCCAAATTGGATGTTAGAATGTCATAGGTGGGTGGTGACATGAAGTCCATTGTGTGTGTACAAATCTTGTGATTAGCCTAAAAGAGGATCTTAAACTCTTAGGTGTTAGACCCAATATCAAGAGCACTAGCTCTGATACCAATTGTAAGTTCCACCTAGAGGGGGGGTGAATAGGTGATGGCTAATCTAATGGTCACTTAATGCCAAATAATGCGGAATTAAAACTAAGATGAGCAAATAAATAACTTTTACCCTAAACACTATGTATAACACAAGAGTGTAGCCGAATTCCCTTTGCAGGACTCTGGACTAAACCCCTCTTGATTCCCCTTGAATGGGTTGAGGTGCCGCGTTGGCTCTCTTGGTTGAATACAAGTGTAGTCACAATCCCAAGCAATATATCAAAATGAGCACAAGGAATATATCATGCATATAAGATGAACACAATAAATAACATGCAAGATATAACAAGAGACAAAGAGAGAGGAGAGAGAGAGAATAGCAATCGCAAACACAAGGGTATGTTTCTAGGTTCGAGCACACTTGCTCTACATCCCCGCCTTCGACACACGAAGGATTTCCACTATGCACGATCCCAACGGATCTCTCCTTGGTGCCGCAACACCTACAGCCCTCGGACTCCCAAGTCCCTTACACACCACAAGCCCACCGGCTCGTCGAGGCCGCACCTCGTACAACAAGTCCGCACCCGAACTCAAAACACGCGAGCACACTAGCCCGCTTCCTCAAATACAAAGAAAGATCTTGGTGATCTAAACACTTGATCACCTAACAAAACTCTCACTACAAACACTCCTATAGGATAGATATAACTATGATGCTCAAGTGTAGTGTGAGAAATCAAGGAAGGAACTTTGGTGAAAAACTCAAAGAATCACTTAAACAATCTCTTGATAAAATCCCTTTTGATAGAAAATATTGGCACTATATTTGTGGAGAAAACTCTGCTAAAAGAATGGAAATAACTGGACAAAAGCTCTCCTAAAATCTTGGCTTCAAACAATGACAAAAACCCCAATTTATAGGCTGCCAGAAAACTAGCGTTGGGAACTGTCAGTACTGCCGGTCGACCGGTCCGGTCGACCGCCCAACGGTCAAAAATCCGACCGTTGGAGCCTCCGGTCGACCGGCTGGGCGACCGAGCACCTGGAGCAGAGAATTACTTCTCAGTCGGTCGACCGGTGCGGTCGACCGGGATTTCCACAGAGCAGACTCTCTGAAGCGGTCGACCGGCACGGTCGACCGTTCTCCAGTGCACATAGGCGTGCACGTCTGTGCACGTCCGGTCGACCGTGGGTCGACCGGCCCTTGGTGCGGTCGACCGCCCGGTCGACCGGACCAGCCTGTCAGGCCAGTTCTGGTCTGAAAAATGGTATAAAAATCTTTTTGTAAAATCCCCAAAAATACATATAAATTCTACAAAAAATAGTTTTATGATATAGAAACATGCTTGCACAAAATCAAGGCATGTTATTAAAGATTTGACTATTTTGTAACTTGGAAATATTGGCTCATAATAAAAAACTTTTTTCTAAAACAACATGTTTTCCAAATTTTCATCAAATACAAAAACAAGATATACTTTAAAGCATAGTGTGTATGGATATGATCCACTACACGATTAAGATGTAATATCTAGTTTTTGACAATAGGCTAAGTATGGTTTTGGATATAAGATATGTAAACTTGAAATACTAAGAACCAAATAGAATTTTGTCACAATGAAAATCTTTCTTAACAAGAAAATCTTTTATGAAATGAAATTTTTATCATGAAAACAATTCTATCAAGAGTGTGTGTGTGATATGACTTGAGCAATCCACCAACTATTCTATCCTTTACATTTTAACTAAAACAAAACAAAATCTTATACCTAACACAAGTCTTCATCTTCTTGAAGTCTTCCCTTGAAGTCTTCTCATCTTCTTGACTTGGTCCACATGCAATCCACCGAGCTCATCTCTAGATGTGGTCTTGATGCATAGGCTCGTGAATCGACCGGTGCTAGCTTCCAACTTGACATTTTATCCTTTGTTGAAGCTCCACACCTACTAAGATCTTGATAAGGAATCTGTCACTAATTAAACACAAGATCATTAGTAAACATAACTTCATGAGTTGATCATCATCAAAACTAGGGTGATAGGCCTTTGGGCCAACAGCCCGTTCTTAGCAACTAGAAGCCGAGTGTAACGCAGAGTTAGAATCTGAGGATTTCAAACTTGATAAGATAGTCAATTCTACTATTGAGTGGGCATCGATCACAAGTTCATTAGATCCGAGCCAACAAGTCTGACTCCTACATCTATCGAGTCATCTCACTCCTTAGAGCTAAAAGCCTGCCCAAACATCTCAAGTATGCCTACTTAGGTGAACAAGAAACTCTACCAGTCATAGTTGCATCCAACTTGACTAACGGGCAAGAAGAGAAACTTATGACAATCCTTAGAAAATATAGGGATGCCATTGTTCGACGATGATCGATAAAAGGGATTGAGTCTTGTTATAGCTCAACACCGAATCCATCTAAATGAAGAAGTGAAGCCAAAGAGGGACATGCAGTGTAGGTTAAACCTATCATGTAAGAAGCCGTCCGAGCTAAAATAGTAAAACTTTTAGAAAATGAGATAATTTATCCCATTTCTAATAGTCAATGAGTTAGCCCTGTCCATGGGGTCCCTAAGAAATCTGATTTTACCGTGGTAGAGAATGAAAACAAAGAGTTAGCACAAAAGTAACTCCCTACAAAGGTTCGAGTTTGCATTGACTATCGGAAATTAAATGCTGCCACTCGTAAAGACAATTTTCCTCTTCCATTTTCGTTCAAATACTTGAACGATTAGCTGGCACGAGTATTACTATTTCTTGGTGATTGAGATAAAACTTGCATAAAAATAATACAGAATTTCAGAACTTTTAAAACAGTAGTGCAAGATGCTCCATTCTACGGCAATAGCAAGTGGCTATGCGGATCGTGATCCACAAGGAGGGGCTAGCAATGAAAGCTTGTTTAGCAAGTTCTCTTTTATGCTACAAAGAATGGTTAAAGTTCTTCTTTTAGTTCTTTAAAAGGAAAAGAAAAAATAAGTTAATGTTAAGTTAGGAAGAAAGTGGTAGATAGAGAAGGTGGAGAAAATCGAAGTGGATATGTATAAAGAAGTTGAAAAAGAGTGAAAGAGATTTGGAAGATTGTGGTGTTGGCAATTTACACTAAAATTAAAAGAAAAGAAAACTAAAACCTAAAAAAGTTACTTACCTCTTCGGCGCCTGCTTACCTTTGGCCCGTATTGATGATGTATTTTTGCTTGAAGGCGAGTGAAGTATGACAAATAGGATCTTGGCCATTCTCGTATTATACTATGAATTGAAGGGGCAAGCTACACTATCATAGAAATAGATATCCATCACCATAAGCCATCAACGACACTTGCAAGGGTAAGGCAACTTCGAGGCTATACGTTTCATTTGGATCCACAAAACACAGAAGAGGAAGTAAACAAAAACAAAAGTAAAGAAGAAAAAGAAACTTCGAGTCGATTCAAATAACATGGAAGAAAAGATCACTTACACGGTGTCACCTTCATTACAAGCTTGCTCTCATTCCTCCATGAAAGTATCCTCTCCTCTCAGTTACATAAAGAAAATAAAAATTACATGAAAGAAAATAAAAAACCTAAGTTACAAACTACAAATTAGCCTAAATTCTACTCTCTGCTGGTCATTCCCCTTTATCTTTGAGATTGCAGGTATTTATAGGAGAAATGCAGAAGTTAGAGGAGTATGATGATATGGGAAGCTGGATATTTCTGAATTTGAATCCTCCCTTATCTCCAAACTTGATTTGATGTGGGATATTTAGTTCTGATCTGCAGCTTGTTGGCGTGTTGATTGCTAAATATAACTTATCAAATAATAGAATTAGAAATAGTGATCAACTTAAGAGTTGTAGCCCTTTAAGTTTTCTTTCTGGACCATCTTGATTCATTAGTTTTGAATTTCAGTAGCGAAATGTATGATTCAAATACTAAAATATATTCAGTCAGAATTTGAGTCAAAACTTGCTTCATCTCATCCATTGATCTTCTCTCTATCCATTTATCCCTTTAGATTTGGACTCTGTATTTGACGTTATACTCAGTTAATCTTTAGATTTAACCACTTGATTCACCAAAAACTGAATTTAACTAATTGGATTTGGGATCATCCTTCTTTAACCGAATAGATCTAGTTAAATCTGAATTTAACTAATATTGATTTTATTTTATCCTCTTTCTCCCCATGATTATCTTATGCAAAATAGACATTTAAGATAAGGAATTTAAAAGATTTATTATATGATAAATGTGAAAATTTAACAAATAATAATGCAATAAATGTATGCAATCACACTCGCACCTATCTTTTGCTCGTCCTCGAGCACCTTACACTATGTGTCTAATTCGTTTACATTTTATATTACTGTTGAAACAAAATTGATTGAAGAATGAAAGCAATGAGAATTACCATCTAGCTTTGGGCTAACAGGTCGTGTCCATGAGGAGGAATGTGATAGAAGCTTTTCAGTATTTTTGTTTAGAAAACAAAGAATGGTGTTGGTTTTTTCTTTTTTATTGAAAAAGAGAATGGAGAGAAGGGAAGTGATTTAAAGAAAAATTTAAAACTTGGAAAAGGCTTTAGAAAAGATGATCTTTAAAAAAAATGATTTGAGAATGATTTGGCTATGATTTAAGTTATGAAAAGGATCCGGGCTTACTAATCTTTTACTTAACTACTTACTTATCTCAAGAACCACTTTGGTGCATCACTTTTATCATAAGCAAAAACATTTAGTTTCTTTTAAAGTTCAAGTAAAGCAAATAAGATGTTTTGGTTTAAATCTTAAGGTCTTTCTTAACACAACATTTAAAACGAGAATGTAAACCATCACGCGCGAAGAAGAAGCAAGTATGGAATAAAAATAGTTTAAAAAGATTTGTGCTTTGAAAAATCTAAGTTTAAAATAAAGACGTCCTCATGTGATTTCAAGAACAAAGTTTAACCCAGGTATTTTTCTTATTCAAAAGAGTTGCTTTCATAAAAATTGATCAAGAGAAAGGAGGTAGAAAGAGAATTATTAGTGAGCCCAGAAGATGGTTTAGTTACTCTGATAAAAAGGAAACAAAAACTAGAATGAAAATTAAATATTGACATACCGAATTGAGTCGAGTTGAATATACGAGTTGAATAAACAAGTTGAATCTCCTTTAATTATCACTTTAAAGATGAATTACATACTCAATTCCACTCTTCTCTCTTTGCTGGTCTAAACTAAAAAAATTAAAGATAAGATACAGTTTCTCAGAACTATCTAACAATACTCCTAAAATCCTAAAATGAATAAGAATTCTAATCCTAGTCTTCCCTCATTTTTCAGTGCAAAACCTGCCTTTTATAGCAAAAACCAAGAGGGGAGAGGAGTGAGGAGATAAGGGGAGCAAACGCTCCCCTTATCTCCACCAAAAGCCGTGGATCCGCGGCTTTGGCCGCGGATTCGCGGCCAGGATATGGCCAAATGGCCACATCCTGGTGGAGATCTGGTTGGCGTGGGATTTAGCTCCCTTTTGTCTGGCTCGATTTGCTGTTTGTCTCTTATTTTGATCTAATCTCTGGTGATTCTCAAGATAACGATTTGGATTCTGATAAAACCAAATTAACCGATTTCTAACATCCCTGATTTGCCATTATCTTTCTGATTTTGAATAATTTTGAATTAAATTAGAATTGATGGGCTTTTGGGCTCGTTTCTCTTCCCTTTCCTTTAGCAATGGGCCTGCACTTTATAAACGAAAAATAAGACTTATTAATAGGATTTATAGATAAAAACATAGTTTGTGACAAATATATGCAATATATGTAACCGATCAAACCCCACACTTATCTTTTGCTCGTCCTCGAGTAAAACATCAAAACTAATCCTAATCAATTATTAGACCACTTTCGCAGGTCACTCGATTGCACTGCAGCATGTGCAACAAGTCGTTAAACTTCTAAGTTACTCCTAGAGGATGAGTTTTATCTCGTGAGGATTTTCAGTGGATTGCACCCACTAAATCCATAAAGTAAGAGAAAAAATGTTAGTATTTTTGAAAAACATTTTGAAAAGAGAAAATATTTGAAGTATATTTGTAAGAGTTCAAGTAATCTATAAGTTATTGGAACATCAAACTTTTCATTCCTAAACTTAGTCTCTATTCAAAAACATGTCATCAATTAAAGTAAGGAATCAAATTGTATTTCTTATCTAGTCTATTACTTTACCCTGAGTCATATGTGCGTGATCGTGAAGTTTGACTAAGGGTTCTTTAATATTAACTCCTATGCCTTATTTATATTTAATTTTGGTGGTATTTATTCCTCAGTTTTATTAGGCTTTCTAATCTGCCCATGTAACGAGCTTTAGTGGGTAACACCCAAACTGGACAGTCTTAGGGCACCAGGTGAGAAAACACCCCTAAGGACTTAAACACTCGAGCAGACAAGGCCACAAAACCAAGGGTTTTTATTTATAAAATGTACCCCTTTTAGGCGTGAATACTTATGTTTCATGTGGCACAAATACCCAGCTTAATTAAAGGATTTATATATATATTTTTCAAACTTATCTATTTATCTTTTGCATAAATACCAAGGCTTTCTTAGGCCAAAGCACCTAGCTAATCAATAATTAGATTTGTTTATTTTTCATAGATATATATTTTTTTCTTTTTTTATAAGGCATAAGAGTCTTTGTTTTTGAACCCTAAGTGTGTAAATGTGTAAGGTGTGCATATTTCTTCGAGGTAAAGATCAAGACTATATACTTTCATCTAGTTTCTTCCTAACCCTGAAAATCAAATAAGTCATCTATTTTGACCAAGTATAAGAAATCCTAATTATGATTTTCCTATTCCTTAAAATTGACTTAATTTCTTACAAAAATAATAAATCAAAATATTGTTCTTTTCTTTCAAAAAGTTATTATATATATATATATAATTTTTTCTTTTTTTTTTTGTTATATTAGTCATGTTAAAGCCCTCCCCACACTTATCTCATCCATTGTCCCCAATGTATGAAAGAAATGTATAGATGCATGAAATGGAATGTAAAAGAGGTGCATATATTATTAAACAAAAATATGCACAACATCATGTTTCTCCCACACATAGATCTTTTTCGGTCTCATCCCTCTAGCTCTCTTCCCATCATTCCAATTGGTTTTCTTTATAGCGCATAGTGGGGAGACCAATCTTTTTATCATTTTAGCTCGCTTCCTCCCCAGTCTCACCTTTTTTAAGCTTTTCTTCCTCATATTTCTACATTCATTATTCAAAAATTGATCATCATCACACTTCTCAGTTAAAATTTCCTCACTATGAATGCCTAGGAATTCTAACTCAGTTCCATACATCTCTCAAAACTTAGGTTAACACTTTCCTTGGAGGTGTGTATTTAACCAAAATATCCCTAGTCGGTTCATCCAAACACATGAGTTCTTCTTCGCAGAGGTTTTCAAAGAGTAGGTCGATTGGAGGTTCTTGAATTATATTCTCATGCGATATATCATTAATTGGTTCATCGAAAGTGAAGATATTCGAATCAAATTTCCTTTTTAAAGGGAACTCTAAAATTAGGATCTCTGACATTGCCTTCTCATTAAGATAATCGCATTCATTCTTAAATAATTCATCAAGAAAAAGAGACTCATTCTCTATACCTTCATAATTCATCAAGAAAAAGAGACTCATTCTCTATACCTTCACTTTCTTCATCACAATTATTTTCAACAAAGTTTACCTCAAATGTTTGGTCTCGTATCTTACGAGGTTATTTTTCTAGGTTGAAGACATTGACTTCTCTAGTCATATCCCCAAAGGTTAATCTCATAGACCCATTCCTACAATTGATAATAGTATTGGCATAGTAAGGAATGGGCGCCCTAGGATAACAGGAGTTTGAGCCTCAGGCTTGGACACAGGTTGTGTCTTAAGAATTATGAAATCAACTGGATAGATAAACTTCCCGACCCGGATAAGGACATCATTAATTTCTCTCTTCGAAACTTTCACAGAACGGTCAGCCAGTTAGATTGTGACTCGAGTTGGACTAAGATCACCTAACCCGAGTTGTTGATAAACTGAGAAGGGAAGCAGGTGATACTTCCTCCTAAGTCAAGAAGTACATGACTAATCTTGGCTTGTCCTATAGTGCAGGCAATGGTGGGAAAACCCGGATCCTTGTACTTGACAGGGATCGGACCTGACAATAGCTCACTAATGTTAGTGGCAAAGAAGACTTTCTTGGGTACATTAGTCTTTCTTTTCTTGGTGCACATGTCCTTAAGAAATTTGCATAGGATGGGACTTGTTGCATGGCATCAAGGAGTGACACATTTATCTTCACTTGGTTGAAGATCTCAATTATTTTATCCATGTGTAGATTTTGCTTGTTGTTCTTTAGCCTATTAGAAAATGGTACTATAGGCTTGTATACCTGACTGGTTGACTTATCTGTTTCAGATTCGTCAGATTTGAAAGGATTGGGACTAGAGGAGGTGGATGCTTGAGTGTGATTGTGCTAATTGGGATTGGGTGGTGTTAACACTTGATTATCAACTTTATTTCCTAACCTCAATGTATGAACAGTATTACATTGATTCAATGATTGATCCTCAGCCAAATGAGCTTGTTGAGAATTCCTAGGATTCATAATGGTTGACTGGGCAAGATACTCTTTTGCCTCTCATTCTGTGGATTGGCTAATTGGCTCATTTAACCCTCTAACCTCTGTACTGTTTGCATGAGGGAATCTTGGTTCTTCATGTACCTTTCCATATTTCTCTCAAAATCAGTCATTCTCCTTTCAAGTTGAGGATTCTGGAAGGAAGATGGTGGAGCTTGGCTGGAAAAGTTTTGTTGATAATTTGAAAAAATGTTGGGAGAATTGTGAGGGTAATTTTGAAAGTTGGGTTGATGATGGGAAGAATTATTAGAACGATGGAAGTGGCTTGCATGGTTCAGTCGTCGTTGGTGGTCATTGTTGTGTTGGCTCCATGAGAAATTGGGTGATTTCTCCGGTCAGGATTGTACATTGGTGCGTAAGGATCATTGTTCGACTTTGAAAAGGACGCATTCATCGGTTCTGGAAAGTGTTGTTGAGCTTGAAACTCCTCAAACACATGATTCATGGCTTGACAATTAGTACAGCCCAGAGTTAAAATTTGGTTTGGGCCGACTTGATTGACTGGACTTGGTTCCTTAGTTTCTAAATCTTCTAGTCTTCTCGCTAGGTTAGCTAACTTTGCCTCGTTAGCTATGGATGATTCAATTGAGTGAAGACCTCCTTCTGAAGAGATAGAGTTTGAATTCCTAGAGTTTTCATTAGTTTGTTCCCATTGGATGGTTTTTTCAGCTAGATTCTCATATAAATCGCATCCTTCATTCTCATCCTTTTGCAAGAATCCCCCTGGCACATGCTTTCTAAGAGGGTCTTGGTTGAGTAGTCTAAACTGTCATAAAGAATTTGGCATTGTCGCCATTTCTCTATTCCATGATAAGGACATTGGATAAGGAGGTCTTTGAAACGTTCAAAGTATCTCCAAAATGGTTCACTAGGTTCTTGCTTGAACTGCATGATATTTTTCCTAACGAGAGCGGTCTTATAAATTGGATAGAATTTCTTCAAGAAGACCTTGATGAAACAATCCCAGGATGTGATAGAGCAGGCCACTAAGCTGTAGAGCCATTTCTTAGCTGAGTCCTTAAGAGCGAAAGGGACAAATCTCAACCTAATAGCATCATCTGCGAGGTGTGAGATTTTCATCATTAAGCATACTTACTCAAATTCTATTATGAAGAAATAAGCATCTTCAGACTCTAAGCCATGGAACTTAGGGAGTGTGTTGATGAACTGTGGCTTAAGCCCAAAGTTGTTCACCAACCGATGGAAGTTGGATGTAGGATGGAAGTGAGGTTCTAATAGAACCTATCCTGCAAAGATGTCGGTTGAGCCATAACCGAATCTGGTCGTGGTTCAAACTTGGGTGTGATGTATTTCTAGTTAACCTAAATGAATCAGGGTCTCTTGATCACACTTGCATGCACAAATACAATCACAAACAAGTTCACCAATAGTAAACAAGAGGAAATAACCAAGCCTAGTCTAAGGTAACCTTGACCTAGACAACTCCTAACTGGTTGATTGTCCACAGGAGGTATAATGCAGACTTTGACCACAAGCTAATCAGCCAGGTCAGGGTAAGATTGGTGGGAGGTATCCGTGCAAAAGCGACGGGCCTAATTAAGCCAAACCACCGGCCTTCGGGGTTTCGCCCCTCAATCCCTTTCCTAGATACTGATTTGACAGGAATCAAATTCTAACACCTTCCCCCTTAGGATAATCTCCTAGTTAGTTCGAGATGTCCCTAAGGCCAACGTCTATCAGATTTTACTTAGGCTTAGGTTATGCGTGCTTGGAGATGGTTTGTGGGCTAAGGAAGGGTAATGAATTCCCACCTTATCTTGATTTAGGTTTTGCCCTTAAAATTGATTGTGCAGAGTGTGCAAGATATAGAAAAGTAACATTCACAAGCAAATATCACCCAAGAATATTCTTACACTATATGCTATGCATACGTACCTTGTCTCAAGCTATATCTTCAACAGTAATTGTAAAAGAAACGTAATTCGACAAATGCCTAGAATGCAAGTCTAAACGTTTTTTTAGGCAATTAATAATCATTCAGATTATTGTTGGATTAAAAACAGAGAGTGTGAATGTCAGATATAGCAAGAATAATACACAAAAAATTGTATTTTTGTAAATATCCTGCAAAAAAGAGTTTTTTAGTAGTCCACAAATTTTCAAACTTACGCTGTAATTTCTTGAAATTCTGTTTCCTATTTTCGAGAGTAGGGACACAGAATAGCAAGTCTTCTCCTGCAAAGCTTGAATACTAAATCTGATTCATCAATGTCCCTGAAATAAGACACCAAACTTGTTAGAAAATAATTACACCGTTCTTTCCCGGCAACGACGCTAAAATTGATTGAAGAATGAAAGCAATGAGAATTACCATCTAGCTTTGGGCTAACAGGTCGTGTCCACGGGAAGGAATGCGATAGAAGCTTTTCGGTGTTTTTATTTAGAAAACAAAGAATGGTGTTAGTTTTTTTTCTTTTTTTATATTGTAAAAGAGAATGGAGGAAGGAAAGTGATTTAAAGAAAAATTTAAAACTTGGAAAAGGCTTTAGAAAAGATGATCTTTTAAAAAATGATTTGAGAATGATTTGGCTGTGATTTAAGTTATGTAAAGGATCCGGGCTCACTAATCTTCTACTCAACTACTTACTTATCTTAAGAACATTGGTGCATCACTTTTATCATAAGCAAAAACCTTTAGTTTCTTTAATGTTCAAGTAAAACAAATAAGATGTTTTGGTTTAAATCTTAAGGTCTTTCTTAACACAACATTTAAAACGAGAATGTTAAACCATCAAGCCTGAAGAAGCAAATATGGAATAAAAACAGTTTAAAAAGATTTGTGCTTTGAAAATCCAAGTTTAAAATAAAGACATCCTCATGTGATTCTAAGAACAAAGTTTAACTCAGGTATTTTTCTGATTCAAAAGAGTTGCTTTCATAAAAATCGATCAAGAGAAAGGAGATAGAAGAGATTGATTAGTGAGCCCAGAAGATGGTTTAGTTACTCATGGTAAAAAAAAAAACAAATACTAGAATAAAAATTAAACATAGACATACCAAATTGAGTCGAGTTGAATAAGCAAGTTGAATCTTCTTTGATTATCACTTCAAAGATGAATTACACACTCAATTCCACTCTTCTCTCTTTGCTTGTCTAAGCTAAAAAAAATAAAGATGAGATATAACTTCTCAGAACTATCTAACAATACTCCTAAAATCTTAAAAATGAATAAGAATTCTAATCCTAGTCTTCGCTCATTTTTCGGTGCAAAACCTGCTTTTTATATTCAAAAACCAAGAGGGGAGAGGAGTGTGGAGATAAGGGGAGCAAACGTTCCCCTTATCTCCACCAAACGGCCGCAGATTTGCGGCTTTAGCCGCGAATCCGTGGCCAGGATGTGGCCAAATGGCCACATTCTAGTGGAGATCTAGCTGGCATGGGATTTAGGTCCCTTTTGTCTGGCTAGATTTGCTGTTTGTCTCTAATTCTGATCTAATCTCCGGTGATTCTCAAGCTAACCATTTGGATTCTGCTAAAACCAAATAACCGATTCCAATCTCCCTGATTTACCATAATCTGCCCTGATTTTATGATTTCGAATAAATTCTGAATTAAATCAGAATTTGATGGGCTTTTGGGCTCGTTTCTCTTCCCTTTCCTTTAGCAATGGGCCTGCACTTTTTAAACGAAAAATAAGACTTATTATAGGATTTATAGATAATAAATATGGTAATGTGACAATATATATGCAATATATGTGACCGATCACTTGGATGGTTACTCAGGGTATAATCAAATCCCCATAGCTCCGGATGACCAAGAGGAAACAACGTTCACATGTCCATTTGATTTTTTTTACTTATTGCCTAAAGCCTTTTGGTATATGCAATGCCCCCCCGACATTCCAACATCGTGTGTTAAGCCTATTCTCCATGGTCGAATGATTTTTAGAGATCTTTATGGATGATTTCTCCATTTATAGAGACTCATTCGACCAATGTCTTCACAATCTAGAACTTGTCCTCAAATGACGCACTGAAAAGAATTTGACTTTAAATTGGGAAAAGTGCCACTTCATGGTATAACATGAGATTATCCTAGGTTATGAGATTTCCAAGAAAGGGATCTAAGTGGACAAAGAGAAGATAGATGTCATAACCAAGCTTCTCATACCCAAATGTGTGAAAGATATCCAATCTTTCTTAGGACAAGTCGGATTCTATCTTAGGTTTATTAAGGACCTTAGCAAAATTTCTAGACCCTTAACTAACCTTTTATTTAAAGATGTACCCTTTATCATTAATGATGGATGTCATACTATCTGGGAGAAGCTCAAGATGGAACTTATCTCTGCACTCATAATTTCTCCTCTAGATTGTCCAAACCTTTTGAGATCATATGCGACCCTCCAATTTTGCCATAAACGCTGTAATAGGACAAACACATTGATAAAAAGTAGCATGTGATTTGCTATTCAAGTAGGACTCTTAATGATGCCTAATAAATTATACTACAATCGAGAAAGAATTCTTGACAGTAGTGTTTGCATTGGAAAATTTTCACCCATACCTACTTGGAACCAAAACCACCATATTCACTGACCATTATGCACTCCGATATCTCATGCAAAAGAAGTATGCGAAGACCCAACTCATTCGTTGGATTCACCTCCTTCAAGAATTCGATCTCAAAATTCGAGATAAGGAGGGTGTAGAAAATGTCGTTGCTGATTACCACTCATGTATTCCAAACGCTCCGTCCAACAAGTTGCCAATTAATGAATACTTTCCAGATGAACAACTCTTAGCTACCTTTAGGGGACTATAGTTTGCTGGCATAGTAAATTACTTAGTCACAAACCAAAACCCATCTCATTGGTCAAAACAAGAGGTATACCGATACTTGTCTCAAGCCCGGTATTTCTTTTGATAGGAGCCATATCTCTTCAAATACTGTTCTGACCAAATCATTAAGAGATGTATTCCTGATGAGAAAATTAGGAGTGTTATTTCATTTTGTTATGATCTTGCATGCGGTGGACACTTTGGTCCCGCAAGACTATAGAAAAAGTGGCTACAAAGTGGGTTCTATTGGCCCACATTGTTTAAAAATGCCTTTATTTTCTGCAAGACATGCTTTAGATGCAAAATGGTGATAGGATTTCGAGATGTAATATGATGCCCTTAAACCTAATTCTAGAAAAAGAACTTTTTGATGTATGGGGCATTGACTTTATGGCTCACTTTCCTAGTTCATTAGGACACCAATACATCTTGGTAGTTGTGGATTAAGTATTCAAATGGGTTAAAGCCATCCCTTGCAAGACAAATGATAACAAAGTTGTTGTCAAGTTTTTGAAAGAAAACATCTTTTCACGCTTTGGAGCCCCCGTGAAATAATTAGTGATAATGACTCACATTTTTGCAGTAGAACTTTTGAAGCTCTTGTGTGAAAATATGCCATAACACATAAGTTATCCACGCCTTACATCCTTAAATTAGTGGGCAGTTAGAAGTCTCAAATAGATAAATTGAGCTTATTTGAAGAAAACTATGAGTTAAAACTAAAAAGATTGGTCTATCAAATTGGTAGATGCTTATGGGCATATAGGACCGCCTTAAAATAATTTTAGGTATGTTTCCATATAGGTTAGTCTTTGAAAAGGCTTGCCACCTTCCTGTTGAGTTAGAGCACCAAGCCTTATGAGCTATTAAGCAACTAAATTTCGATTTTGATAAGGTTAGTGCGCTTCAAAAATTACAAATTTTCGAACTTGAAGAGCTGAGATACGAGGCTTATGAAAATGCAAAGATTATAAAAAGTCGGGTTAAGGTTTTTCATGATAAACATATCATGAGAAAAACTTTTGTCCCCAAACAAAAAGTCTTACTCTACCATTCTAGATTTCATCTTTTTCCAGGCAAGTCAAAATCATGGTGGATAGGACCATTTGTTGTTAGGACTGTGTTTTCACATGGAGTAGTAGAAATATGTGACATGAAGAATAGTAATGAATTCAAGGTGAATGGTCAACGTTTAAAACTGTTTTTGAAATCAGTTCCGGAAGAAGAAACAACCATGGGTCTACTTAACCAATGTCTCGGTAACATAACATCACCTTTTTACGTTTTATTCCAAGCATACATGCATTCATTCATATAGTAGGGATAATGTATGAGATAAGTGTGGGGGAGGGTCTAACATGTAACATCTATCATTCTAACATGTAACATACTTAACTTGATAAAATAAAATTTACTAACATACAAACATAGGTAGATACTAATTAAAAAAATTATAAAAAGCTTTTAAAAAAGAAAACAATATCCTGATTTATTTTTTGTAAGTAATTGAGTTAATTTTAAGGAAAGAAAAATCATAATTAGAATTTCTTAATACCTGGTCAAAATTAGATTATTTGTTTGATTTTTAGGTTTAGGAGAAAAAATCGAAAAGTAATTTGGCCTTGGTTTTTACATTGATGAAATATGCATACTTTATACACTTACACACTTAGAATTCAAAACAAAGACTCTTGTGCCGTAGAAAAAATATATATATGAAAAATAAACAAATCTAATTATTTATTAGCTAGGTGATTTAGCCTAAGAAAGCCTTGGTATTTATGCGAAAGGTAATTAGGTAAGTTTGAAAAAAATATAAAAATATAATATATGTATTAACACATCTAATAATCAATTAGTTAGGTATTAGGGCCTCTAGAAGCCTGATACTTACACAATAGAAAATTAGATAAGTTATACATATTAAAAAATAGAAGTACTTAAAGGGCAATGAAGTGGTAATATTTTGAATATCTTTCGAGAAAAAATATTAATATAAGGCATAAGAGTTGGAGTTGAAGAATCTTAATCAAAAATTCAAGATCAAAAAGATGCATATGATTTAGGGTAAAATAATAGACTAAGTGACAATTTCAGTTATAATCCTAACCTAGATTGATACTAAATACTTGTATAGAGACTATGTATAGGAATGAATAATTAGGTGATCCAAAGACTTATACATTAACTTGAGTTTTTCAAAAATCTTTCAAATATTTTTCTCTTTCAAACTGAATATTGAAAATACTAACATTTTACTTTTCTTAATGGATTTTGTGGGTGTAATTCACTGAAAACACTCACGAGACAATACTCGTCCTCTATGGGTAAATTAGAGGTTTAAGGACTTGTTGCACGTGCTAAGTGCAATCGTGATTCCTACGAAAGTGAGTTAGTTTATATTAGATTATTTTTCTTTTTTGTTTCACTCGAGGACGAGTAAAAGATAGCTGTGGGGGTATGATTGTTCATCAAAAATGCATATTTTTAGTAACATTTTAATATTTATTTTTTAATAAATATTACTATTTAATTATTTTATTGTTTGATATTGTGCAAGCCTCCATAATTAAAAAGAAAAAAGAAAAAAAGCCCAAAAGTCTAAGAGAAGCCCAAGAGCCCATCAAGCCCAGATAATTCAGAGATAATTCTATCCTAATTTAGAGATAAAAGAGACAATCAATTTAAATTAAATTGCTTGAACTCCAAGTAAAAGATAAAAGAGGAGAATTCAAGTTTATAAATAGATTTATAGATAACTTGTTTCCTAAGTTTTCTAGGAAATAAGATTGCTTTGAATTTCAGAGATCAAACGAAGATTCTGAGGATATATCTCCACGTGGACGGATGAGATGAAGCCAGAGCCCAAAATGTGTGCCCTAACTCCACCACTTTGCCGCGTTTCCTCTTGAAAAGTCGCGAAAAACACGACTTTCTTGAAGTCGCGTCGTGGCGGTTGGGTCAGTGTGTTCTACAGGAATTCTATTACTAGAATCTCCTATAAATAGAGAGGCAGAGCAGCAAAGCAGAGGCATCTCAGAAAATTAAGTTTAGAGTCTTTTTAGATCTTTTTCTTTCCAAATTTCCATTGTATTTTTGAGTTTTTACTTTGAAGAAGAAGATTTGTAAAGAGAAGAAGGCTTTTATACTAAACTAGGGACAATTCAATAAAGGTTCATATTTTCTTTTCATATCTCTTTTGTTCTTTTAATTTTTGTTCTTCAATTCTTAGTTTCTTTATTTTATGCATCCTTTAATCACCATGACTAGTTTAATCATGAATATTAGTAAACTAATTCTCTTTGTAGTTCCCTAATCTCTCCACTAACTAAGTCTAGTTTTATAAGATGAATTGATTGAATCTATGCTTGTTTGAAACCCTAATGTTAAGTTAAGATTCTTAAAGATTAGTGATGAATTAAGTCAAACTAGTTTTAGAATATACTATTTAATGGTTATTCTTGGTTCATGCTTAGATACTTTGATAGCTTAATATTAAGTTTAAAATGATTTTTCTTATGCTATACTTAGAAACTTTGATAAACTAATGTTTAACTTTATCTGATGTACTGTAATTAGGGTTTGCTTTCTATCTCACTCTTCATGCTTGAATTTGAAGCAACATTCTAGGATCAATCTTTCTAGGTACAATATATGTATTTATTCTTCATAGACTAGTGTTAGTTGTGGTTGATGATTAGTGGGCTATTGATCGGTCACATATATTGCATATATATTGTCACATTACCATATTTATTATTTAATAAATCCTATTAATAAGTCTTGTTTTTATTTAATAATGTGCAGGCCCATTGCTAAAAAAGAGGGAAGAGAAACGAGCCCAAAAGCCCATCAAAATTATGATTTAATTCAGAATTAATTTGAAATCAGCAAATCAGGGCAGATCAAAGCAAATCAGAGAAGATAAAATCAGTTGAAAATTTGTTAGAGCAAATATTACAAATCAATTGGTTAAAGCCAAAGATCAAAGGAGGTTTCGTAAAATCTAGGAGCTGGAATAGAAGATCCAGTAAGAGATAAAGGCAAATTGCTAAATCAGGGAACTGTAACCCCCAGGTGTGGCCACCTGGCCACACCCAGGCCGCGAAAACACGGCCAAAGCCGCATTTCTGCGGTTTTATTGAGTCAATTTTGGGGGCATTTGCTCCCCTATCTTTGTACGCTCTCCCCAGTTTGGTTTTCCCTATAAATACTACATTCGAAAAAGAAGAAGGGATCGGAAATGAGTTTAAGTTTTTCTCTTTAGTTTTAGGGATTAGGTTCTTTGTTAGATAGTTTTGAGAAGTTGTTTCTCTGTTTTTAATTTGTAGTTCAGTCCAGATAAAAGTGAGAGAGAGGAAAAGAGTGGCTGTAATCTGAAGTTGAAGTGACATCAATAAAGGTTCAAAGCTTCTCTTCTTCTCCAATTCACGGGCATGTTCTATTTCATTTACATATCTTGTTTTACATTAATCATGAGTAGCTAAACTTGTTCTTCTAGGCTCACTATCATCTCTCTTCGATCCCTCTTGTTTTGAATAATTTTGATGTAAAGAACCCAACGAAATCATATGTATGCTTTAAACTAAACCTTGCTTCTTTGGAAGTGTTCTTGAAGGCACGTGAGAATGGGTTTGGATTTTAAAACTTCTGTTTTTTAAAACATCACTTGAACTTATTTTTATTACATACTTGAAAGACTACTTGATGATTTAATATTTAGATCAAGATGATTTCTTAAGAAAAAGAGTTAAAACTTTTGCAAACAATCTTATTTGCTTTGCTTTAGACTTTTGAAACTCAAGCTTAAGTTTTTTCCTATGATCAAATTGAGGCACTGAGAATTTCAAGAGAAGAACATATCGTTGAGTAGTAAGATAGTGAGCCCAGATCTTTTTTATATATTAAAACAGATAACCTATCGATCTTCAACACTTTTTAAAGATCATCTTTTCCAAAGCCTTCTCTAAGTTTTCAATTTTTCTTTAAAATCACTTCCTTACTCTCCATTCTCTTTTCAACATAAAAAAACACTGATACAATTCTTTGCTTTTTAAACAAAAACATCGAAAAGCTTTCATCGTATTCCACCTCATGGACATGACCTGTTAGCCCAAAGCTAGACAGTAATTCTCACTACATTTACTTGCAATCAATTTTTTTTGGCGCCATTGCCACGGAGGGAATGGTGTAATTATTTTCTAACAAGTTTGGTGTCTTGTTTTAGGGCCATCAAGGAGTTAGCGCTCAAGATTTGCAGGAGAAGACTTGCTACTCTGTGCCCCTACTCTTGAAAGTAGGAAATAGAATTTCAAGAGATTGCAGCGCAAAAGCTTGAATTTCTTTTTTTAGACAACTAAAAACTCTTTTTTGCAGGACATATTGCTTTGCAAAAATATAATTTTTGTGTGTTATTTTTCTGCTATATCTGATATTCACACCCCCTATTTTTAATCCAACAGTAATCTGATTGATTGCTAACTGCTTAAAAGACGTTTAGACTTGCATTCTAGGCATTTGTCTAATTACATTTCTTTTATAATTACTGTTGAAGATAGCTGGAGGCAAGGTACGTATGTATAACTTATAGTTTAGGAAACATTCTTGGGTGATTATTGGCTTGTTGAATGTTACTTTTCTATATCTTGCACACTTTGCATAATCAATCTTAAGGGCAAAATCCAAATCAAGATAAGATGGGGAAGTCATTACCCTCCCTTAGCCCACAAACCATCTCCAAGTACGCACAATCTAAGCCTAATTTAAAACCTAATAGACGTTGGTCTTAGGGACATCTTGAACTCATTAGGAGATTATCCTAAGGGGAAGGTGTTAGAATTTGACTCCTGCCAAATTAATGTCTAAAGACAGGGATTGAGGGACGTGAAAATCACCTAGAGGGGGGGTGAATAGGTGATAATGCTAATCAATGGACAAATTTAAAAATTAAGATGTAACAATCACCCAACAAGATTCACAAGATGAATGAAAGCAAGTAAATATAGCAATGATGATGATAAGCAAGTAATAAGTGCAAGTAAAGTAAAGTAAGGAGTGCAAGAATGTAAACCAAATGCAAACACAAGGATATGTTATCGAGGTTCGAGCACCCAGCTCTACTCCCCGCCTTCCCCAGAAGGATTCTAGCTACTTTCACTATCACAAAGAAATCACAATTACACTGGAGTACCCAACTCCACAATCTCAAATACAAGCAATTTCTGAGTAGTCAAAAGACCACAAACTCTCTCTTTCAAAAGTCTCTTCCCTTACAAAAAGGTCCTTAGAGAACAATGAGTAGGAATGAAGCTCTTGTTGTAAGTGAAGAAAGAAAATTAAATCAGAGAGAATTTCAAAAACACTTCAGAAAATGAGAGAGAATTTCAGCACAAAAACCAAGAAACAAAGCTCTTTTGAATGCCTTAAACTTTTGAATTTTTCTTGTAATAATTGTTGTTGTAAACAATCTCTTCCCCAAACACCCCTATTTATAGGAGAGGGCTAGGGTTAAGGGGTAAAACATAATTAGGATTAATCAGAGAGTATTAGGTTTGAAATATATCCCTTAAACCATTTTAAACACAAAAAGACAAAATATAAAACAGCCAGAAAATAGCCGTTTACTGTTCAACGGCTAGTCCGGTCGACCGGTCCGGTCGACCGCCTATACAAAAATAGAGCCGTTGCAGGCATACGGTCGACCGCCCGTCGCGACCCAACAACAAACCCGAGAGCAAAGCCACAACAGTCAGGTCGACCGCCTGGTCGACCGGCAAACATGCACACTGATACGTGCATCTGCCAGAACCTCGGTCGACTTGTCCGGTCGACCGGACAAGACTGACACAGGCACGGTTGACTGGTGCGGTCGACCGGCTCAGGACAAAAGATGAGTTTGAAACACAATTTTGAAAAGACTTTGATTTTTATGAAAAATATCTTTAAATAGTACTAAGTATAAAACATAAAAATTGATTTGTAGGCAGAGGATTTTGTATCAAAATATTTTTGTACATTTTATAGAAAATCATCTTAGAAACAATATGTGCGCAAAAACGTGTGTGATTGAGCTTCAAACCTATCCATCATTCTTTAACAAAATTCTAAACCTATAAAACTAAAAACAAATCTTGATGAGCAATCTACAAGTCTTGAGCCATGCTATGCCTTGCTAGAGCCCCTTCTTCTATGTTCCTTCCTTGATATGCAATATGCCTTCTTTGCTTCATGAAACCTAGAAGTTGTTGCAATAGCTAAGCAATGGCCTCCAAATATGGTACTAACCTGAAACTTATCTTAAACAAACTCATTAGTACCAAATAGCACTAATTTGGTTTTGTCATCATCAAAACTTAATAAATGGAGAGTGTAACCTTTTGGGCCAACAATCTCCCCCTTTTTGATGATGACAAAACAAATAGGCTACAAGATAAAAATATAGGGGAGGAGAAAACTCCCCCTCAAATTATGCTATATAAAGAAAACATTTAAACTCAAAAACACAAGAACTCATTGAAAAACATAAAAACATATATGCTCTTGATACCAATTTGAACCAATTGAAACAATAATGAAAAACACATGTTATTTTCTTGATACTAACAAAACACAAGAATTCTCAAAACTCATGAAAACAAAACAAGACAATAAAAACATATATAAACTCATATAAACTCATATGGAACCAAGACCATATAAATTTATTTTTATCATGCACTAACTTATTCTCCCCCTTTTTGTCATACATCAAAAGGGTTAGGAATCACATGTTTAATCAATAATACAAACATTAAGTTCTCCACAAATAAACGAAAATCTAGCAAAATCAAGAGGTTTAGTGAAAATATCGGCTAGTTGCAAATCCGTAGAAACATAACCAATATCTATATCTCCTTTCTCAAAGTGATCTCTAAGAAAGTGATATCTAATCTCAATGTGCTTGGTCTTACTATGTTGATTTGCATTCTTAGTCATGTGTATAGTACTAGTATTATCACAAAATATTTTTATATGATCAAAATGCAAATCAAAATCAAGGAGAGTAGGTTTCATCCAAAGGACTTGTGCACAACAAGCCCCCGCGGCAACATACTCCGCCTCGGCGGTTGAGAGTGCTACGGAATTTTGTTTCCTAGAGGACCATGAAACAAGACAATTACCAAGAAATTGACATGTCCCACTAGTACTCTTTCTATCTACTCTACAACACGCATAGTCGGCATCCGAATAACTCGTCATTGAGAAATCTCCGGTTTTCGGATACCATAAACCCATCCCAATAGTGCCCTTAATATAACGAATAATGCGTTTTACCGCAATAAGATGGGACTCTTTAGGACACGATTGAAATCCAGCACAAAGACACACACTAAACATGATATCCGGCCTACTTGCCGTTAAATATAAAAGACTTCCTATCATGCTTCTATATAATTTAATATCAACATCTTTACCTTGGTCATCTTTATCAAGCTTGGTTGTAGTTGCCATGGGAGTGTTGCAAGTCTTTGAGCCTTCAAGTCCAAACTTCTTTACGAGTTCCTTTGCGTACTTGGCTTGATTTATGAACGTCCCGTTTTGCAATTGCTTGATTTGGAGTCCAAGGAAGAAATTGAGCTCACCCATTGAAGACATTTCAAATTCAAGTTGCATGACCTTTTCAAAATCCTTGCATAAAAGCTCATTAGTAGAACCAAAAATTATATCATCTACATAAATTTGCACAATTAATATATCATTATCAACATGCTTAGTAAATAGAATTGTGTCTACTTTGCCTTTAACAAAATCATTTGAAATTAGAAAACTAGAAAGCCTTTCATACCAAGCTCTAGGAGCTTGTTTCAATCCATATAAAGCTTTATCAAGTTTAAAAACAAAATCGGGATGAACATGATCAACAAAATCGGGAGGTTGAGAAACATAAACTTCTTCATTAATAAAACCATTCAAAAATGCACTTTTCACATCCATTTGAAAAAGTTTAAAATTTTTGAAAGATGCAAAAGCTAGTGTCATCCGTATGGCTTCAAGCCGTGCTACGGGTGCAAAGATCTCCTCAAAGTCAATTCCCTCAACTTGAGTGTAACCTTGGGCCACTAACCTAGCTTTATTCCTAATGACATTTCCGGACTCATCCATCTTGTTTCTAAAGATCCACTTAGTACCAATTATTGGTCTATCGTGGGGCTTAGGTACAAGGTGCCAAACTTGGTTGCGCTCAAATTGATTGAGTTCCTCTTGCATGGCAAGCAACCAATATGGGTCCGTCTTGGCTTCGAGAATGCCTTTGGGTTCAAAATGAGAAATGAAAGCAAAGTTACCACATAGGTCATGGAGTTTGGAGCGCGTTGTGACTCCTTTAGATGCATCACCCAAGATGAGCTCCTTAGGATGATTTGTAGCGTATCTCCAAGCTTTAGGAAGCGGTTGAGAGCTTTCCTCTTTATCCTCTTGAACATCACCAATTGATTCTTGCTTTTCTTCTTGAGCGGGTGAGTCCTTCAAGGATAGTCTCTCCATGTCTTCACCTAATGGTTCAATCTCTACAACATTCTCAACAACCACATTAGATTCTTCAAACTTAACATGCATGGTTTCTTCAATAGTAAGTGAAGATCTATTAAATACTCTATATGCTTTGCTAGTAGAAGAATATCCAACAAAGATAGCTTCATAAGCCTTAGCATCAAATTTACCCAAATTCTCCTTAGTATTTAAAACAAAACACTTGCATCCAAAAACTTTAAAATATGCAACATTAGGTTTCTAGAATGATACATTTCAAAAGATGTTTTAGAAGAATTCTTACACACATAAATACGATTTGAAATATAGCATGGGTGTTTACGACCTCGGCCCATAAATATTGAGGGAGGTCATATTCACTTATCATTGTCCTAGCCATCTCTTGAAGTGTTCTATTTTTCCTTTCTACAACTCCATTTGTTGTGGAGTCCTAGGACAAGACATTTCATGCTTGATTCCCTTTTCATCACAATAAGTCATGAAGAGTTGGTTAACAAACTCACCACCTCTATCACTCCTTATTCTCAAAATTGAAAAACCTTTTTCTTTTTCAACCCTTTTTCGAAAAATTTTGAAGTGAGAAAATGTTTGATCTTTATTTTGCAAGAAGAAAACCCAAGTGAAACGGGAAAAATCATCAACTAAAATATATACAAATCTACTACCATTTAAACTTTTAGTTTGTGTTGGTCCAAAAAGATCCATATGAATTAGTTCTAAGGGCCTAGTAGTCATGATATCCTTAATTGATTTGAAGGAAGACTTAGTTTGTTTCCCAAGTTGGCACGCACCACAAATGCGGTCTTTCTCAAACTTCAAGCAAGGTATACCCTTTACTAAATCCTTAGAATTAATTCTAGCAAGATGGTCAAAAGATGCATGTCCTAATCTTCTATGCCAAAGCCAAGAATTTTCATCAAAGGCATTCAAGCATTTAGTAGAACAATCTAAATTAAGCATGTCAATGATATAAACATTATTGTCACGAAAACCGGTAAGAATACAAACATCGGATTTAACATCAAAAATCTTGCAAGAAGAATCATCAAAATAACTTTAAGTCCACGGTCACAAAGTTGACTAATGCTAAGCAAATTATGTTTTAACCATCTACTAAAACAACATTCTCTATAATAGGAGATGAACCAATTTGAATGTTACCTATACCGATGATAGTTCATTTGGAGTCATCCCCGAAGGTGATGGAGCCACCTTCCAAGTACCTTGATAGGGTTGTAAAGTTGTTGATATCCCACGTCATATGTCTTGAACAACCACTATCAAGGTACCACCGCTCCCTACGTTTTGGAGCCTTGGTGTGTACCTACATCAAATAATTTAGGACTTGATTTTGGTACCCACATTTTCTTGGGTCCTAGAGGGTTAATTTCATTAACCCAAACAAGATTATTTGATCTATTAACTTGGTCATAACAAAATTTAGCTAAATGTCCATTCTTACCACAATATGTGCATCTATATACTCTACCATATTTGAAAGCATAATGAGTGTGTGATTTGTGAGCATGAGAGTTGTGAGCATGAAAAGATTTAGCATGTGTAGTGTGAGCATGTGAATCTTTGGCATGAGAGGTGTGCTTTTTGGAAAACTTTTCTTCAAATTTCTTAGTGTTAAAAGCACAATCTTTCAAAACTTTTTCAAAATCAACCATTTTAGTTTTTAAAGAGGAAATTTCTTTTTCATCAACAATAGGAGATTTTCCCTTACAAGAAACCTTGTAGGCATTAAACTCATTTTGAATAGAAATAAGATTAGAAGAAATATCATCCTTTTCTTTAGAAACCATAGCAAGTTGATTTTTGAGAAAAGCAGCTTCCTTTTGCAATTTTAAGCATTCAAGTTTCTTGTTATCATAAGTTTCGGAAAGTTCAACAAAAGCATGTACAAGAACTTCCTTACTTAATTCATCATCTTCATCATCATGAGATTGAGGGGTTACCTTAGGAGTGTTTGCCATGAAACACATGTTCGCCGTATCCACCTCTTCTTTGGACTCGCTTTCCGAATCCCACGTTGCCTTGTATGCTTTCTTTTCCTCCGGCTTCTTTGGCTTGAAGGTGGAAGTCATCTTCTTCTTAAACTCCGGGCAATCCGCCATGATATGTCCGGGTTTGCGGAAATTGTAGCAAATGATCCTTCTCTCCTCTTTGCCTTCAAATTTTCTCCGAAAGTTGAGCTTGTTCTTCCGGTACAACCTCTTGACGTTCCGCACAAGTAGAGTTAGCTCCTCATCTTCTTCTTCGTCTTCTTCATCGTCATCATTGGTGGATGAAGTCTTGAAGGCTATGGATTTCTTCTTTGAAGTAGTGGCCTCTTCTCTTGCCTTCTTCTCCATCTCATGGGTCTTTAGGTTCCCAATGAGACTAATGAGGTCCATCTCGTCCTTGTCGTTCAATTCTTTTAAGGTGGTGGCCTTTATCTCCCATGAAGACGGAAGAGCCCGAATCACTTTTCGCACCTTTTGATCGTTGGAGATGTCATCACCTAAGGAAGAAAGACCATTAGTGATTTTAGTAAATATTGTAATCATACTATCAATAGACTCATCATCAATCATTTTGAATGACTCATATTGGGACCTCAAGAGATCTATCTTAGCTCTCTTGACTTGTGAAGTCCCTTCGTGTGTGACCAATAAATGTTGCTAAATCTCATAGGCGGATTGGCAATGAATTACCCGTGTAAGGTCATCCTCATTCAAGGCGATTAATAGGGAGTTTTGGGCTTGGAGTTAGCCTCATATTCTCTAAAGTTGAAGTCGGTCCAAGTGCTCTCATCACCATCGGGTGCTACATAGGGTTTGGTCAAGGACTTGGCCACTAGGCTACCCAAAGATTGCAAAAATATAGTCATCCTAACCTTCCAAATAGGGAAATTAAGTCCATCAAATTTAGGAGGGGTTTTAATGTTATCGGCTATGTTTACTAGTGTATGAATGTATGAATGAAAATGTTGATTAGCAAATTTTAAGGATCTCTCTATGGATGTTAAGCCAAAACCTAGAGTCCAGGCTCTGATACCAATTGAAAATCACCTAGAGGGGGGTGAATAGGTGATAATGCTAATCAATGGACAAATTTAAAAATTAAGATGTAACAATCACCCAACAAGATTCACAAGATGAATGAAAGCAAGTAAATATAGCAATGATGATGATAAGCAAGTAATAAGTGCAAGTAAAGTAAAGTAAGGAGTGCAAGAATGTAAACCAACGCAAACACAAGGATATGTTATCGAGGTTCGAGCACCCAGCTCTACTCCCCGCCTTCCCAAAAGGATTCTAGCTACTTCCACTATCACAAAGAAATCACAATTACACCAGAGTACCCAACTCCACAATCTCAAATACAAGCAATTTCTGAGTAGTCAAAAGACCACAAACTCTCTCTTCTAAAAGTCTCTTCCCTTACAATAAAATCCTTAGAGAACAATGAGTAGGAATGAAGCTCTTGTTGTAAGTGAAGAAAGAAAATTAAATCAGAGAGAATTTCAAAAACACTTCAGAAAATGAGAGAGAATTTCCGCACAAAAACCAAGAAACAAAGCTCTTTTGAATGCCTAAACTTTTGAATTTTTCTTGTAATAATTGTTGTTGTAAACAATCTCTTCCCCAAACACCCCTATTTATAGGAGAGGGCTAGGGTTAAGGGGTAAAACATAATTAGGATTAATCAGAGAGTATTAGGTTTGAAATATATCCCTTAAACCAATTTTAAACACAAAAAGACAAAATATAAAACAGCCCAGAAAATAGCCGTTTACTGTTCAACGGCTAGTCCGGTCGACCGGTCCGGTCGACCGCCTATACAAAAATAGAGCCGTTGCAGGCATACGGTCGACCGCCCGGTCGACCCAACAAACCCGAGAGCAAAGCCACAACAGTCAGGTCAACCGCCAGGTCGACCGGCAAACATGCACACTGATACGTGCATCTGCCAGAACCTCGGTCGACTTATCCGGTCGACCGGACAAGACTGACACAGGCACGGTTGACTGGTGCGGTCGACGGCTCAGGACAAAAGATGAGTTTGAAACACAATTTTGAAAAGACTTTGATTTTTATGAAAAATATCTTTAAATAGTACTAAGTATAAAACATAAAAATTGATTTGTAGGCAGAGGATTTTGTATCAAAATATTTTTGTACATTTTATAGAAAATCATCTTAGAAACAATATGTGCGCAAAAACGTGTGTGATTGAGCTTCAAACCTATCCATCATTCTTTAACAAAATTCTAAACCTATAAAACTAAAAACAAATCTTGATGAGCAATCTTCAAGTCTTGAGCCATGCTATGCCTTGCTAGAGCCCCTTCTTCTATGTTCCTTCCTTGATATGCAATATGCCTTCTTTGCTTCATGAAACCTAGAAGTTGTTGCAATAGCTAAGCAATGGCCTAAAATATGGTACTAACCTGAAACTTATCTTAAACAAACTCATTAGTACCAAATAGCACTAATTTGGTTTGTCATCATCAAAACTCAATAAATGGAGAGTGTAACCTTTTGGGCCAACAGGACGAAATCCCGAAGGCTAGTGGTTTGGCTTAATTAGGCCCGTCACTTTTGCGTGGATACCTCCCACCAGTCTTACCCTGACCTAGCTGATTAGATTGTGGTCAAAGTCTGTAATATACTGTAACGCCCCGATCCCACGGATACGGAGACGTTATGGCGACGTACATACACAGGATGGAGATACCCTCATATACTTATTTTGTACGTCATATCGAGTATTGATACTGCGATACGTACATCAAGGATCAGGGGGTTAGATATACCTCTTGTGGACAATCAACCAGTTAGGAGTTGTCTAGGTCAAGGTTATCTTAGATTAGGCTTGATTATTTTCTCTTGTTGACTATTGGTGAACTTGTTTATAATAGTGTTTGCGTATGCAAGTGTTATCAAGAGACCATAATTCATCTAGGTTAACTAGAAACACATCACCACCCAAGTTCAAATTAAGACCACATTTGGTTATGGCTCAACCGACATCTTTGTAGGATAGGTTCTATCCCATTAGAACCACACTTCCATCTTGCATCAAACTTCCATCAGTTGGTGAACACAACTTTGAGCTTAAGCCTCAGTTCATCAACACACTCCCTAAGTTTCATGGCTTAGAGTCCGAAGATGCTTATTTTTTCATAAGAGAATTTGAAAAAGTATGCTTAATGATGAAAATCCCACACCTTGTAGATGATGCTATTAGGTTGAGATTTGTCCCATTTGCTTTTAAGGACTTAGCCAAGAAATGGCTTTACAGCTTAGCGGCCAGCTCTATCACATCATGGGATGGTTTCATCAAGGTCTTCTTGAAGAAATTCTATTTAATTCATAAGACTGCTCTCATTAGGAAAAACATCATGCAACTTAAGCAAGAACCTAGTGAACCATTTTGGAGGTACTTTGAACGCTTCAATAACCTCCTTGTCTAATGTTCTCATCATGGAATAGAGAAATGGCGATAATGACAAATTCTTTATAATTGTTTAGACTACTCAACTAAGACCCTCTTAGAACCATGTGCCAAGGGGGATTCTTGCAGAAGATGAGAATGAAGGATGAGATTTATATGAGAATCTAGCTAAAAGACATCCAATGGGAACCAACTAATGAAAACTCTAGGAATTCAAGCTCCATCTCTTCAAAAGAAGGTCTCCATTCAATTTAATCATCCATAGCTGCCGAGGCTAAAATAGCAAACCTAGCGAGAAGAGTAGAAGTTTTGAAAACTAAGGAACCAAGTCCAGTTAATCAAATCAGCCCAAACCACTTTCTAACTCCGGGTTGTACTTACTATCAAGTCATGATCATTTGTTTGAGGAGTGTCCTGTGTTTCAAGCTCAGAAACAATATCTTGAACTGATGAATCAGACTTTTCAAGGTCGAATAATAATCCTTACGCACAAACGTATAATCCTGGCTAGAAAAATTACTCGAATTTCTCATGAAGCCAAAACAATAATGACCACTCACCGTCAAACTATTCAAGCCACTTCCATCATTTCAATAATTCTTCCAATTATCAACCCAACTTCCTAAATTACCATCACAATTCTTCCAACAATCTTTCAATTTATCAAAACTTTCTCAGCCAAGCTCCACAATCTTCCTTCCAGAATCCTCAACTTGAAAAGAGAATGACTGATTTTGAGAGAAACGTGGAAAGGTATATGAAGAACCAAGATTTTCTCATGCAAAGAATATAGAGACTAGAGGTTCCAATGAGCCAATTAGCCAATCCACAGAATGAGAGGTAAAAGGGTACCTTGCCCATTCAGTCAATAATGAATCCTAGGAATTCCATAGAACCTCATTTGGCTGAGAATCAATCATTGAATCAATGCAATGTTGTTCATACATTGAGGTCGGGAAAGAAAGTTGATAATCAAGTGTTAACACCACCCAATACCAATCAGGACAATCACACTCAAGCATCCACCTCATCTAATCTCAATCCTTTCAAATCTGACGAATCTGAAATGGATAAGTCAACCAGTCAGGTGTACAAGCCTATAGTATCATTTCATAATAGGCTGAAGAACAACAAACAAAATCCACACATGGATAAAATAATTGAGATCTTCAACCAAGTGAAGATAAATGTGCCACTTCTTTATGCGATCCAACAAGTCGCATCCTATGCAAAATTTCTTAAGGACATGTGCACTAAGAAGAGAAAGACTAATGTACCCAAGAAAGTCTTCTTAGCCACTAACATTAGTGAGCTACTATCAGGTCTGATCCCTTTCAAGTACAAGGATTCAGGTTGTCCCACCATTGCCTGAACTATAGGACAAACCGAGATTAGTCGTGCGCTTCTTGACTTGGGGGAAAGTATCAACTTGCTCCCCTTCTCAGTTTATTGATTACACACATTTATTGCATTATTCTTTATTACATTTCCATATTTATCATATAATAAATCTGCTAAATTTCTTGTCTTAAATGTCTATTTTGCAGAAGATAATCATGGGGAGAAAGAGGATAAAATCAAATTTTGGCGCCGTTACCGGGGGGGATGGTAAGTTATTCTCTTTTTAGATTTACATTTTTGGTTAACTTTCTTCTTTGTTCTTGGTGTACAGATTTAACAATAAGGAATTTTTGCTGCAGTGGACATATAAGTGACCCTGGACTCTGCTCAAGAAAGCAGAGCCCAGAAGTCCTCGATTTGTTACATTCCTGTGGTAATCTGAGTGGACTACTAACTTGTATTTTTGCAGGTTGGCTGAATTGTAAAGCTAAAATTCTGTAGCAATTTATTTTCTTGTTATCTCACTGTACTTACTTTCTAACCTCAACAGTAAAAGGATGTTTGTTAAATGTTAAAAACGGTTTAGACTTGCATTTAGGTACGTGTCTAATTCGTTTACATTTATATTACTATTGAAGAGTGCTGGAGCAAAAGATACGTATGCATAGCAATAGTTTAGGAAACATTCTTGGGTGATATTTGCTTGTGAATGTTACTTTTCTATATCTTGCACACTTTGCACAATCAATCTTAAGGGCTTGTCCTATAAACAAAATAAGTAGGGAAGTCATTACCCTCCCTTAGCTCACAAATAATCTCCTCACTCACGAACCCAAGCCTAACTAAAACTGAGTAGACGTTGGCCTTAGGGACATCTCAGACTCAAATAGGAGATTGACCTAAGGTGGGAGTTGATTTGAATTTGACTCTTGCCAAATCAGTGTTTAAGGTTGGGGATTGAGGGGCGAAACCCCGAAGGCTGGTGGTTTGGCAAAATTAGGCTCATTACTTTAAGCACGGATACCTCCTACCAATTTTGCCCCTACCTGACCGATTAACTTATGATCAGATTCAGCAATATACCCTCCGTGGATAGTCTAACCAGTTAGGAGTCATCTAGGTCTAAGGTCTACCCTAACTTAGACTAGATTTATTTTCTTTTCTTTTTATTTGTTTGCTTATTGGTTTATTTTTCTTTGTTTGTGTTTGACATTTCTTGTGTGATATGGCTTATAACAACAAATTTTCAATTTTAATGATAATCCATGTTACACTCCAACCTCTTTTTCGGATATTACCAACCCGACATATCATAGTTTTAACCAACCGAGTGTGCCGAATTGGTCTTATCCGAATCATTACATGCCTCAGTCCCAATACTATGGACATGACTTGAATAATTATGACTACTCTTCACAGAGTCAATGGGATACAACTCCCCCGAGTCATATTGTCAACTACCCTACCAACATCCAGCTTCATATACTCCTTCTCCAGAACAACCATTAGAAGAATCAATTGACTAAGAAAAGAGGATGGAAGCCTTAGATGAGCTTGAGCGACGAATTCAGATTTTAGAAGACTCAAAATCCTGTCAAAATTTTCAAGTCACAGATCCTTACTCTATTTTTCAAGGAGAACACGCCAACTTAGAAAAGAATATGGAAACCATGATTCAATGCTAAAATAATCCACTCGATATGATAAAAGTAAGAATTAGTAGATTAGAGAACATGTGTAGGAATAAAGAAACTCTCCCTATTCAATCTTTGACTATTCCCAACACTTCTAGCCATATTGATGAAAACCAAGAATCATGGTATCTTAAAGACTTTGCCCAAGATTCAATTTCACCACAAAGCCTTGAACTTGACCGATATCAACCCATTGACGATTTGGTAAGTTTTCATTTTAATGAGATTGAACTTGATCATGAATGTGAACCCGATCCCCAACTTTGTGATTCAGTTTCCATCTTCGAAATTATGTTGACTTTGGTATTCTTACCCAATTTGGACGAATTTTCTGAGTCAACATTTTTTTCCGTACCCATAAATTAAGAAATTGAATCACCAATTTTGGATAGTCACATTCCATTGATGGGAAAAGAATGTGAATATCAATTCTTGGACTTGGACTCAACGCTTGAACCAAAACTAACTCTCGAACCAAAAGTTGATTTTTTTGAGTTAGTATTAGTTCCTGAACCTATCATTCTTGAGTCCAAGTCAACCATTCCACCTAGTCACATTCTTTTGTTTCACATAGGTATAGACCATGATGACTCCGTGATGATTTTTCAGGACTGGTCATGTAAAGGGAGTAAGTTTCACGATTGGATCTTTTATAATCCTATTCATATTGGGGAATCTAAATATGTAAATAGAAAAGAGGTCAATAAGGGTGGATTCCGTGACACCATATTATCTTAATTGGGTGGCAATGCTTCACCCAATCAGACCACTACTGGAACCACCACCTAAGGTAATATTTTCCTTCCCCTTCTTCTTTTTCATGCATCTATGCATTAATTCATGCATTGAGGATAATGCATGAGATAGGTGTAGGGGAGGGTTCTAACATAACTTAGGGTTTCTTTTTATTATTCAAAAAAAAATTATTAAAATTTTCTTTACTTTTAAAAACTTTTTGAAAATAGAAATAATATTTTGACATATTTTTTGTAAGAAATTAAGTCAATTTTAAGGAATAGGTAAATCAAAATTAGGATTTCTTATACTTGGTCAAAATAAGATTATTTGTTTGATTTTTAGGGTTAGGAAGATAATTTGTCAAAGTAATTTAGTCTTGATCTTTGTCTTGATGAAATATGCGCACTTTATACACTTACACACTTAGGGTTCAAAAACAAAGATTCTTATGCCTTATAAATATATATATATATATATATATATATATATATATATATATATATATATATACTTATAAAAATAAACAAATCAATTATTGATTAGCTAGGTGCTTTGGCCTAAGCAAGCCTTAGTATTTATGCAAAAGATGATTAAATAAGTTTAAAAAAAAAGAAATATATATATGTATATATATAAATCCTCTGATTAAGCTGGGTATTTGTGCCTCATAAAGCATAAGTATTCACACCTAAAAAAGGTTCATAATAAAATCCTTAGTTTTTTGTGGCCTTGTTTGCTCGAGTCCTTAAGTCCTTGGGGTGTTTCTCACCCGGTGCCCTAAGACCGTTTGGTTTGGGAGTCACCGATTAAAGGCTCATTAGATGGGCAAATTAGAAAGCCTAATAAAACTAAGGAATAATACCACAAAAAATAAATAAATAAGGCATAAGAGTTAGAGTTAAAGAACCCTTAGTCAATTTTCACGATCACAAAGGTGCATATGACTTAGGGTAAAGTAATAGACTAGATGAGAAGTACAATGTGACTTCTTACTTTGATTGATAACAAATTTTCAAATAGAGACTAAGTTTAGGAATGAAAAATTCAGTTTTCCTATAACTTATATATTACTTAATTCTTACAATAATATTTTAAATATTTTTCTCTTTCAAAATGTGTTTTCAAAAAGACTAACACTTTATTTCTCTTTCTTTATGGAATTTGTGGGTGTAATCCACTGAAACCCTCACGAGATAAAACTCGTCCTCTAGGGGAAACCTAGAAGTTTAACAGATTATACACATGGTCAGTGCAATCGCGTGACCTGTGAAAGTGGTCTAATAATCTTTGATTTAGTTTTGTTGTTTTGCTCGAGGACGAGCAAAAAATAGATGTGGGGGTCTGATTACACACATTTATTACATTATTCTTTATTACATTTTCACGTTTATCATATAATAAATCTGCTAAATTCCTTGTCTTAATGTCTATTTTGCAGAAGATAATCGTGGGGAGAAAGTGGATAAAATCAAATAAATATCAGTTAAATTCATATTTAACTATATCTATTTGGTTAGAGGAGGATGATCCCAGATCTAATTGGTTAAATTCAGTTTTTGGTGAATCAAGTGGTTAAATCTAAAGATCAACCAAGGATAATATCAAATACAGAGTCCAAATCCAAAGGGATAAATGGATAGAGAGAAGATCAACGGATGAGATGAAGCGAATTTGACTCAGATTTTGACTGGATACATTTAGTATTTGAGTCATAACATTCGCTACCGAAATGCACATCTAATGATTCAAGATGATCCAGAAAGAAGACTTAAAGGGCTATAACTCTTAAGTTGATCACTATTTCTAATTCTGTCTTTTAATAAGTTATATTTTTAGCAACCAACACTCCAACAAGCTGCAGATCAGAACTGAATATCTACATCAAATCAAGTTTGGAAATAAGGGTAGGATTCAAATTTAGAAATATCCAGCTTCCCTTATCTTCATACTCCTCTAACCTCTGCATTTCTCCTATAAATACTTACAATCTCAAAGGCAAAGGGGAGCAACTAAGCAGAGAGAGATTTTAGACCAGTTTTTCATTCTTTTTAGTGTAAATTTTTATTTTTCTTTCATGTAATTTTTAGTTTTCTTTATGTAACTGAGAGGAGAGACGAGTTTCATGGAGGAATGAGAGAAAGTTTGTACTGAGGGTGACACCGATGTAAGTAAGTCTTTTTTTTATTGTTATTTGAATCGAATTGAAGTTTTTTTCTTCTTTACTCTTGTTTTCGTTTACTTTCCTCTGATGTGTTGCAATCCAAGTGAATCTGATAGCCTCGAGATTGCTTCACCATTGCAAGTGTCCTTGATGGCCTGTGGTGATGAACAACCATTATTTTGTTAGTTTAGCTTGTCCTTTTATTCATAGTGTAGATCGGGATTGGAGAAGATCCTACACGTCGTGCTTGATCGCCTTCAATGACTAGGTAAGTCATAGCTACGGATTCGAGGTATATGAGCACTGAAGTGGTAAGTAATTTTTAGGTTTAGCTTTCTTTCTTTTCTTTTAACTTTTAGTTTAGATCTCTAACACCACAATCTCCGAACTCTTTTATCACTCTTTTCAATTTCTTTGTATATATCAATTTTTATTTTCTTCACCTTCTCAATCTTCCACTTTCTTCCTAACTTAACTTTAACCTATTTTCTTTTACTTTTTAAGAACTAAAAGATGATCTTTAACCATTCTTTGTAGCGTAAAAGAGAACTTACTAAAAAGCTTTCATTGCTAGTCCCTCCAGCATTGAGTACCGTGCATTCTATTCTTAAAGTTCTAAAAGTTTGTATTTTTGTATGCAGGTAAAAACTGAAAGCACACCTAGAGGGGGGTGAATAGGTGTAAGGCTAATCTAATGACAAATGATGCGGAATTAAAAACAAATTGCAACACACTTAGTGTAACCAAATAGTATAACTGAATTCCCATTGAAGGGCTCTAGACTATCTCCTCTAAATTCCTCTAAATAAGAGTTGAGGTGCTATTTGAAGCTCTCTTGGTTGAACACAAGTATGGGCACACACAATCAATACCAAGCATATAAATATGAATGAACAATATGAATCAATGCAAGGCACAATATAAGAGAGAGAGAGTTAGAGAAAGTGGATCAAACGCAAACACAAGGATATGTTTCGAGGTTCGAGCACCCAGCTCTACGTCCCCGCCTTCACACAGAAGGATTCCACTAACTCGTCCACACATGACTTCCCACATAGGGAACCTCCACTGAGGATTTGGGTAAATACAACTAGGAGTACATAACTCCTCTCTCAAACAATACAATCTCTCACTAGAGGCAAGGCACAATACAAATCACTTCTACAATTAGAGGGATAGACACTTAGCCAAACAAATATCAACCTCACATAAGAGGGATAAGGCTTAAAGCCACACAACCACAATCACCTCTACACTTAGAAGGATTCCAACACAACGTCCACAATCACCTCTACACAAGAGGGATTTCAACATAATCACCTCTCACTAGAGGGATGTCACTAAGTAAGGAGGGTTATAACACTTGGTGGTCTCTCTCAACCACAAACCAATTTTCTCACAAAAATAGATCCTAATAGATAGGATAGATAGAAAAGCTCAAGTGTGAGAAAACAAAGTGTTTAAAAATGAAAACAACAAAGAAAAATACTTGGAAAAATCACAAGATAGATGTTGAAATAAAGATCAAAAACCAATTCCCAAATACTTTATTTTTCTTTAATTTTTCCAACACTTTAAAATAAATGAAAATTGATCTTTTAAACTCAAAAACTCTTTTAAAACTTGTAACTAAAACACTTAAGAAGATGAATATTTTTGCTCTTGAAATTGCTGTTGAAATTAGCCAAAGAAGGAGCTATTTATAAGCTCCACAAAATTCTGCCCGTTGCAATCTGGAAAAGCCCAGATTGCCTCTCCGATCGACCGGGCGGTCGATTGGCCAACGGTCATATTTATGACCGTTAAGCCACTGGTCAACTGGCCGGTCGACCGGAGACTGGAAACAGAGAGCAGAGCTCTCTGTCGGTCGACCGAGCCGTCAACCGGGGCCATTTCCAGAGAGCAGAAGCTCTCTGGCGGTCGACCGGCCTCCCAGCCTGGGCTGCGTGCACGTTCTGTGCACATCGGTCGATCGGACCGCTCGATCGACTTCTGCCTCGGTCGACCGGTCCGGTCGACCGGCAGACAGCCAGGTCCAACACTTATAGGGATTGAAAACTTGGGTTTTTGCCTTCTAAAAAATCCCATAAAATACACATAAATTTCACAAAAATCAGTTCTTATTATATCTTGAAATACAAATATGTGTGACAAAAAATCAACACATATTGTAAACAATTTGAATCATTTTTTTGTTCTTGAAATTTTGCCTTAATCCAAAAACCGTAATTTTCAAAAACCAAACTTTGAAATGAAAATCCGATTTTTCCAAAACACATGAGTGAAGGGCCTCTGGGCCAACAATCTCCCTCTTTTTTATGATAAAACTCATGGAGTTATATATGCATGGATTAAAGTTAAGCTTCATAGAAGCTCCCCTTAACTCATGCATAGCAATAAACATAAAGATATGTAATGAATGCTCAATATAGATATGCATAACCATGCATAAAACAAGAAAATGAAACAAACTTGATCTTTGATACCAATGAAATAAATATGCTCTTGAAACCAATTTTAAAATAAAAATGTTCTTATTAAAAAAATGTTGCTCTTGATATCAACAAAAGCTCTTGATACCAACAAAAGATGCTCTTGATACCAATGGTAAGAGATAACAAATTAAATAAACATGCATATTAAACAAGAAGTAAACATGCATATTAAACTCCAAAATATCTCTCCCCCATTTTGTCAATTCATCAATAAAGGGGTACAAACAATAAAGGGCATAAATAATATTTTTCTCCCTTTTTGCATAAATCAAACAATAAAGGTATATATTCTATATATATTCATGAAGAGAAGAGACGTGAAGTTAACTCCCCTGCATGCATACATTTATATGAAAAGAGATGACTAAACCCTAACCACATAAAGCATAACATACAATGTATAAAAGGAGATGTGAAGCTCCTACTACACACGTATACTACATACCAAAGAAAGGTTAATCACTTCAATATGACATACACTCAACATGAATCTATATATAGAGAAGATGTTAAGCTTCCCTTGCATATAAGCAATACAAATCAAAACATTATGATACCAATTGAAAAATAAGTCCATTTAGTATGAAGGTATACATCGAAACATCATGATACCAATTTATAATACCAATTAAAAATAAAAACAAACATTTTGAAGAAACCAACAAAAATTTTGATACCAATTGAAAGATATAAACATATAGGGAATCTTGATACCAATTGTAAAAATTAGTACTAATTGAAAATATTTTACACTTTTGATACCAATTGAAAAATATAAACCAATCTTTTTGTTTAAACACTAAAATCATTTTGTAATAAAGATACCAAATAGAGAATAATATCAATTTAATATTCTTGATACCAATATTAAAAATGAAACATATACCAATTGAAAATATTTTTCATTAGGAGCGTAGGAAACTAATTGAAAACTAAGATATCAATTAACAAATATCCTTTTTTTTTTCCAATATTAAGAGTGGGAGTAAGATATCAATTGTAAGCAAAACCGATTGTAAGGTAAAACATGAAATTTCTCCCCCTTTATGAAGCACTAAAGAAAATGATACATAAGCTTGTTAAGATACCAATTGAAAAATAATTATCATTAAGGACTAAATCAAGCTTAGCATAGTAAAATTTGTGCTCAAAGATATAAAGATATAATAAGTACAATCAAAACACATATATATGTATGAAAATGTAAATACTAATCTAAATTGATATTGTTTGAAGTTGAAGCCTACATATATAGAACGAACTATGAGTATACAAAATAAATATCAATTGTGATACCAATTGAAAACTCAATGAGAATTAAGTGTATAACTCATAAAGACCACCCTATTCATGCAAATGTTAAAATGATTTTCAATTTGAGCATACAAGGCATAGTCGCCCATCCAACCACCCTTGATGGAAGCGGTTTTCAAAAATAAGTTTAAAAATAATTTTAGCATAATTGAAAACTCTTTCAAAATGAAGAAATACGCAACTAGTTTTATGAAAAACTTGAAAACTAGTACAAAATCCTTCAAGTAAGGAATAAACAAGAGTATATCCATGAAAATATGAAAATCACACAATCATCAACACTCAAATAGTAATAAAGCTCATATAATCTCATGAAAACAAATCATGAGTAAACATCGAATAATGTGAGTGTACAAAGTCATGTAATCAACAAAATTATGGAATAAGGCAATAAGCTCAATATGAAATTCCTTTACAAACATGAAATTCCTTTACAAACATGAAAAACATGAAAGTTTAATTTTCATTAAAACAATACCAACTTCAAGGTATATGTATGTTTAGTCTAAACTAGAAGTATACATATATATCCAAACACAATTGAGTCCATAAAGAAACTTTGCATGAAATGCAAATGACTCAAGGTTATACATGTATATCTTAAAGTTTTGGCTAAATTGACATATACATGAAGTTAAACTATATTATCATAAAAACATGTCCAAAAATAGGGAATACAAGTTGAAATGCATTAATCATCAAAACTAGGCTATACTAGTACATCTAATGAGTACAAATGAGCAATCAAGCACAAACATATAATAATTTATTTGTGGCTCACTAGTTTTACAAGTATATACACAAGTTTAAATGAAGGTTTACATTTAAACATGTAATTAAAACATGAAGTATAAAAAAAACATAAACCAAGATGATGACTAAGTAAATGCACATGTCTTAGATTTATGATATACATTATAACTAAACTAAAGTGAGAACACAAAATATGGATTCATATGAACATGGGTGTATCTCAATTACCATATATGTATGTCACAAGTCTAATTATCATGGCATTTAACATAGTAATGAAAATATGCTAAAAATCAATAACATAAAAAGCATGTAAACTAAATGGGAGTAAGAGATAGTTACCAAAGCCATGAGGGCAAATCTCTAGGCTCCAAACTAAGGTGGTCCTCCCACCAAACTCCCCTTGAAAGTGATGCATCCAAAATTGTCATCTTTAAGCTCGGAACGCATCCACCTCAAGACTCCATCACTCTCACGTCAAGTGAGAGCCCACACCTACATCAAATACAATAGGAGTGGCTTTTGGTACCCATACTCTATTAGGTCCATGAGGGTTAGCACCTTTCCAAACCTAAACAAATCTATTTGCTAAATTTACATTATGTACTCTACCATAACAAAACTTAGCAAGGTGGCCCTTACGTCCACAATGTGTACATGTGTACACATGAGCATACATAGTGTTATGAGTGTGAATGTGGGAAGCATGTGTATGTCGTGGTTTGCGTGCATGTATATTTGGAACTTGTTTTATTGCGAAACATGGATTCCAAACGTGTGTGGTTCATGGCACATTGGCTCAAAGTGCATCCCAAACAATCAACACTCTTCTTTAAAATGGATATATCATTTTCAATAATGGAAGAAGAAGTGGAGCATGCAATAGGTATGCTAGATGATGAAGCTACACTAGCATGGCAAACATGAGTATCAATATCATTTTTCAAAGAAATATTTTTCTTAGAAATTAAATCCAATTCTTTTGAAATAGAAATAATTTTGTTTTTTAAAGAATTATTTTCTTTTAAAACATTATCAAGTTTTGAAGTTAGATCTCATTTTTCTTCAAAACTTCATTACAATCATTTTTGTTTTTCAAAATTTTATTTTCTTTTAGAGCAAGGTCAAGTTTTGATTTCAATGAATCCCTTTCATTAGAAATCTCCATTTTCTCTTGCAAAACCAAATCAAGTTTAGAAGACAAAATTTCATTTTCTTCTTTAATGCAAAACTTTTCTTTTTCAAAAGTTTATATTTTTATAACAATTTTTCATAAACAATGGAAAGTTCTTCATTTAATGCATCGGCATCAATATATTCATCACAAGAAAAACTATCATCTAGTTGAGTATCTGAGTTTACCTCAAGGGAGTCATTCCCTTGGACCATGAAGCATCATTGGTCGGATACTTCTCCATTAGATTTCTCCTTCTCATTGATTTGCGTTTGTAGCTCAGGAGATGTCAAAATGTTCCACACTACAAAGGCGGAATCACAATGAGAAACTATATTTAAATATTCTTTGCTAAGTGATTTTCTAAGTACCTCTAGGGCTTATGCATTGGCCTCTAAATGCTTGCTATTACTAAGGTAAGATTCCTTGATATTGGCAAGGTAAACTTTTCAACCATGGCTTTTAAATGCCAACTCATCATAACCTTCCATATATCAATTTTAGAGATATTAAACATGGGAGGGTTATCCATGGGTGCAAACTATATGTGTGTAAATGCAACTATAGATTAGCAACCAAGATCTTACTCCTAGGTGGTTTAAACCTAATATTAGGAGCGTAGGCTCTAATACCAATTGAAAGTACACTTAGAGGAGGGTGAATAGGTGGAAGGCTAATCTAATGACAAATGTGCGGAATTAAAAACAAATTGCAACACACTTAATGTAACCAAAGAGTGTAGCCGAATTCCCGGTGAAGGGCTCTAGACTATCTCCTCTAAATTCCTCTAAATAAGGGTTGAGATGCTATTTGAAGCTCTCTTGGTTGAACACAAGTATGGGCACACACAATCAATACCAAGCATATAAATATGAATGAACAATATGAATCAATGCAAGGCACAATATAAGAGAGAGAGTTAGAGAAAGTGGATCAAATGCAAACACAAGGATATGTTTCGAGGTTCGAGCACCCAGCTCTACGTCCCCGCCTTCACACAGAAGGATTTTCACTAACTCGTCCGCACATGACTTCCCACATAGGGAACCTCTACTGAGGATTTGGGTAAATACAACTAGGAGTACACAACTCCTCTCTCCAACAATATAACCTCTCACTAGAAGTAAGGCACAACACAAATCAGATCTACACTTAGAAGGATAGACACTTAGCCAAACAAATATCAACCTCACACAAGACAGATAAGGCTCAAAGCTACACAACCACAATCACCTCTACACTTAGAGGGATTCCAACACAACCTCCACAATCACCTCTACACAAGAGGGATATCAACACAATCATCTCTCACTAGAGTGATGTCACAAAGTAAGGAGGGTTATAACACTTGGTGGTCTCTCTCAACCACAAACTAATTTTCCTACAAAAATAGACCCTAATAGATAGGATAGATAGATAAGCTCAAGTGTGAGAAAATAAAGTGTTTGAAAATGAAAACAACAAAGAAAAACACATGAAAAATCACACAGAATAGATATTGAAATAAAGATCAAAAATCAATTCCCAAATACTCTATTTTTCTTTGATTTTTCCTACACTTTAAAACAAATGAAGATTGATCTTTTAAACCCAAAAACTCTTTTCAAACTTGTAACTAAAACACTTAAGAAGATGAAGATTTTTGCTCTTGAAATTGTTGTTAAATCAGCTAAAGAAGGAGCTATTTATAAGCTCCACAAAATTCTGCCGGTTGCAATCTGAAAAAGCCCAGATTGCCCCTCCAGTCGACCGGCCAACGGTCATATTTATGACCGTTGAGCCACCGGTTGACCGGAGACTGGAAACAGAGAGCAGAGCTCTCTGGCGGTCGACCGGGGCCGGTCGACCGGCCACCCAGCCTAGGCTGCGTGCACGTTTTGTGCACGTCGGTCGACCGGACCTGTCGATCGACTTCTGCCTCGATCGACCGGTCTGGTCGACTGACAGACAGCCAGGTCCAACACTTATAGGGATTGAAAACTTGTGTTTTTGCCTTCTAAAAATCCCATAAAATGCACATAAATTCCACAAAAATCAGTTCTTATTATATCTTTGAAATATAAATATGTGTGACAAAAATTCAACACATATTATAAACAATTTGAACCATTTTTATGTTCTTGAAATTTTGTCTTAAACCAAAAACCGTATTTTCCAAAATCAAACTTTGAAATGGAAATCCGATTTTTCCAAAACACATATAAATACATGTTGTATATGGATAGAATCAAATATACATGAAAGATATTATATCTATGTTTTTGATATGAAAACCAAGATCGGTTAAACCGAAAAACTAAAACCAATAAATTTTACACTTGTGTGTATATTGTGAACTTGAACATATCAACCCTATCTACCTTTACACAAGATCTAAACAAAATCTTAAACTAAACAACCGTGGTCTTCTTGTAGAACTCCTTCTCTAAGTTGACTCGATCCAAACACGATCCAACGAGCTTGATTCCAACTGAGTACTAGATGCGATCTTGACGCTCGAGCTCTTGAATCAACGTGTGAAATCTTCAAAACACCTTTGTTGAAGCTAATCACCTACTAATATCTTGATCAAATATCTGAAACTAAATATCACAAGATTATTTGTAAACTATAACTACATAAGTTAATCATCATCAAAACTAGAGTGAAGGGCCTCTGGGCCAACAAAAACTCAATCATTTATCAACAACTCGGGTTGGCAATCTTAGTCCAACTCGAGTCACAATCCAGCTGGCTGACCATTCTGTAAAAGTTCCCAAGGAGGAAATTAATGATGTCCTTATCCGGGTCGGGAGTTTATCTACCTAGTTGATTTCATAGTTCTTGAGACACAACCTGTTTCCAATCCTAGGGCTCAAACTCATGTCATCCTAGGGCGCCCCATTTTTTGCTACTGCCAACGCTATTATCAACTGTAAGAATGGGTCCCTAAGGTTAACCTTTGGGGATATGACTAGATAAGTCAATGTCTTCAACTTAGAAAAATAACCTCGTAAGATAAGAGACCAAACATTTGAGATAAACTTCGTTGAAAATAATTGTGATGAAGAAAGTGAAGGTATAGAGAATGAGTCTCTATTTCTTGATGAATTATTTAAGAATGAATGCGATTATATTAATGAGAAGACATATGTTGGAGATCCTAATTTTAGAGTTTCCTTTAAAAAAAAGGAAATTTAGTTTGAATATCTTCACTTTCGATGAGCCAATCAATGATATATCGCATGAGAATATAATTTAAGAACCTCCGATTGACCTAATCTTTGAAAACCTCTTAGAAGAAGAACTCATGTGTGTTTGGATGAAGCGACTAGGGATATTTTGGTTAATTACACACCTCCAGGGAAAAGTGTTGATCTAGGTTTTTAGGAGATGTATGGAACTGAGTTAGAATTTCTAGGCATTCATAGTGAGAAAGTTCCAATTAAGAAGTATGATGGTGATCAATTTTTTAATGGATGTAGACATATGAGGAAGAAAAGCTTAAGAAGGTGAGACTGGGGAGGAAGAGAGCTAAAATGGCAAAAAGATTGGCCTCCCCACTATTCCCTATAAAGAGAACCCATTGGAATGATGGGAAGAGAGCTAGAGGGATGAGAACTAAAAGATTTAGGTGTGGGAGAAACATGATGTTGTACATATTTTTGTATACTATATATACATAAATATATATATATTATGCACCTTTTTTAACTTTATTTCATGCATTCATGCATTACAACCATACATTGAGGATAATGCATAAGATAAGTGTGGGGGAGGGCACTAACATGTCTAATATAACTATAAAACAAGAAAAAAAAACTTTTTGAAAAAAAGAAAAAACATATTTTGATATATTTTTTGTAAGAAATTAAGCCAATTTTAAGGAATAGGAGAATCATAATTAGGATTTCTTATACTTAGTCAAAATAAGATGACTTGTTTGATTTTTAGGGTTAGGAAGAAAATTTGTGAAAGTAATTTAGTCTTGATCTTTATCTTGATGAAATATGCACAATTTATACACTTACACCTTAGGGTTCAAAAACAAAGATTCTTTTGCCTTACACACACACGAACATGTATGTATAAAAAATAAACAAATCAAATTATTAATTAGCTAGGTGCTTTAGCCTAAGCAAGCCTTGGTATTTATGCAAAAGATGATTAGATAAGTTTGAAAAAGAAATATATATATATATATATATATATATATATATATATATATATATATATATATATATATATATATATATATATATATATATAACCTCTGATTAAGCTGGGCATTTATGCCTCATGAGGCATAAGTATGCATGCCTAAAAGGGGTACAGTTTATAAATAAAAATTCTTAATTTCGTGGCCTTGTTTGCTTGTGTGCTTAAATCCTTAGGGGTGTTTTCTCTCCTAGTGCCCTAAAGCTGTCTGGTTTGGGTGTCACCAACTAAAGGCTCGTTACATGGGCATATTAGAAAGCCTAATGGAATTAAGGAATAACACTACTAAAAATAAAAATAAATAAGACATTAGAGTTAAAGTTAATGAACCATTAGTCAAAAATTTACGGTCACGAAGGTGCATATGACTTAGGGTAAAGTAATAGACTAGATGAGAAATATAATTTGACTCCTTACTTTGATTGATGACATGTTTTTTGAATAGAGACTAAGTTTAGGAATGAAAAGTTTGAATTCTTTTAACTTATAGATTACTTGAACTCTTATAACAATACCTCAAATATTTTCTCTTTTCAAAATGCTCTTAAAAAATACTAACATTTTTTCTTTTTCTTTATGGATTTTGTGGGTGCAATCCACTGAAAACCCTATGAGACAAAACTCGTCCTCTAGGGATAATCTAGAGGGTTAACGGCTTGTTGCACATGCTCAATGCAATCGAGTGACCTGCGACAGTGGTCAAAATAATTTCTTAGGATTAGTTTTTATGTTTTGCTCGATGGCGAGCAAAAGATAAGTGTGGGGGTGTGATCGGTCACATATATTGCATATATATTGTCATATTATCATGTTTATTATCTAATAAATCCTATTAATATGTCTTATTTTTATTTAATAATGTGCAGGCCCATTGTTAAAGAAGAGTGAAGAGAAACGAGCCAAAAAGCCCATCAAAATTCTGATTTATTCAGAATTAACTCGATATCAACAAATCAGGGCAGATCAAGGCAAACCAGCGAAGATAAAATCAGTTGAAAATCAATTAGAGCAAATCTTTACAAATCAATTGGTTAAAGCCAAAGATAAAAGGAGGTTTCGTCAAATCTAGGAGCTGAAACAGAAAATCCAACAAGAGATAAAAATAAATCGCTAAACCAGGGGGTTGTACGCCCTGGGTGTGGCCACCTGGCCACACTTGGGCCGCGAAAACGCAGCCAAAGTCATATTTTCGCGGTTTTATTGAGTCAATTGGGGAGCGTTTGCTTCCCCTATCTTCGTACGCTCTCTCCCGTTTGATTTTTCCCTATAAATACTACATTTAAAAGAGAAGAAGGGACCGAAAATGAGTTTAAGTTTTTCTCTTTTTTTTTAAGTTTTAGGTTCTTTGTTAGATAGTATTGAGAAGTTGTATCTCTATTTTTAATTTTTAGTTCAGTCCAGATATAAATGAGAGAGAGAGGAAAAGAGTGGTTGTAATCTGAAGTTCAAGTGACATCAATAAAGGTTCAAAGCTTCTCTTCTTCTCCAATTCATGGATATATTCTATTTCATTTACCTGTCTTGTTTTATATTAATCATGAGCAGCTAAATTTGTTCTTCTGTGCTCACTATCATCTCTCTTCGATCCCTCTTATTTTGAATGGTTTTGATGTAAAGAACCCAACGGAATCAGATGTATGCCTTAAACTAAACCTTGCTTCTTTGGAAGTGTTCTTTAAGGCACATGAGGATGGGTTTGGAATTTTTAAACTTCTATTTTTTAAAACATCACTTGAACTTGTTTTTATTTCATATTTGGAAGACTATTTGATGATTTAACATTCAGTTCAAGATGATTTCTTAAGAAAAAGAGTTAAACTTTTCCAAATGTTCTTATTTGCTTTGCTTAAGACTTTCGAAACTCAAGGTTAATTTTTTGCCTATGATCAAGTTAAGGCACTGAGAATTTTAAGAGAAGAACATATTATTGAGTAGTAAGATAGTGAGCCTAGATCTTTTTATATTTTAAAACAAACAACCAATCAATCTTCAACACTTTTTAAAGATCATCTTTTCCAAAGCCTTCTATAAGTTTTCAATTTTTCTTTCAAATCACTTCCTTTCTTTCCATTCTCTTTTCAACATAAAAAATACTGACACTATTCTTTGCTTTTAAATAAAAACATCAAAAGCTTTCATCGCATTCCTCCTCGTGGACACAACCCGAAAACCCAAAGATAGACGGTAATTCTCACTGCATTTACTTGCAATCAGCTATGATATCTCTTTTTATTAAATCAACTCTCTTATAACCATCATCTTTCTTTCCAAGTCATATACAGAGAAAATATATCAAAATGCTTTCATTGCATCTTTCCTAGTTATACACGTTTAGCTCTTGCTACAGCGGATTAATTGCGAGAAAACAGAGAAACTTCTTAACCTTAACTTTTTTTCTTTTCACTCTCTTTTCTCTGTCAATCAAAATGTAATAGATTATTTATGGAAGATTATTATTATTATTCCAAAAGAGAGTAAACACATTATAGACAACGGATCAGATATACCATTAACATGTATATGAACTTAGTAGTTGTCACTGAGATGTGAGTATTTCTCTTTATCGATTTTTATGATTATTGGATTTATTGAATCTGCTAATGCTTGGATTGGCAAGTGGACTTAAATGAAATTGAGTTTGACTTTGGGTTAGGAGCAGACTAGATTAGTTGAATAGTGAATTTTACAGATATACAGTAGAGCAGCAGTCAGATTAGTCATCAATTCTGCATTATATCATCGCATTTCCTACCCGATTTATAAATAAAATACTGCTAATAACCTGTGTTTTGGTCTCTTGAGCAGATTACAAATGTAAGGGGCAAAGTTGAAATAAAAGCTTAATTAAATACAATTTTGGGTAATTAATCCATATTTTTTTGAGGCCAAGGCAAAAAGCTTCTAAAAAATACATTGGATCCCGAATTGTAGATATATCTGGAGAAATACTGATTCAAAATACGCAAAATTATACATATACAGAAGCTTCTCATGGCTACGCGAGATACGTGGCAGAAGATTAGGGCCATTAGCCCTGATCAGGCCGCGGATCCGCGGCGAAGCCGCATGACGCGTGGCATCATCCAGCTGTGCCCTAACCTCCAGTACCTATATATATTGCATATCAGAGCTAGAACTGGAGAGAGGAGAGCAGGATTAGGGTTTCTTCTCCATAGTGTAGATTAGGATTTTCTTCTTCTTTTTTTGTATTTTTCTTCCTCTTTTAGATCTTGTATTAAGCTAGAGTTAGATTAACGAGAGAAAGAGATGGTTCTTGTAATAGATAGGTGACAAATCTATGAAAGCTTTTTCCTTATTTTTAATGTTTCTTCTCTAACTTATATGATTCTTAACTAGTTTTCTCTTAAAGCTAACTAACTACTAACCTCTAATCATCTAGCACTTGATTGATAATTCGCATGAATTAATAGCCTCTATAAGGCCTTGCTCTTATAAGAGCCAATGATGGCTCATGATGATGGGTTCTAACTCCTAATTTCTAACAAGTTAACTTGCGATGTTTACTTTATTTCAAGCTTGCCTCTAACCAGTTTTGATGGATTAATAGTAGTTTGTACCTTGTTAATCTAGTTTTGATGTGGATAATAATCTTTAGGCCATGCTTTCAAAAGCTCTTGGAGACAAGTCTAGTGATGGCCAAGGATCCATTGAGGCAACTATCACTCTAGAAATTAGCATGGTTAGTGGAGCAATTATTAGTTAATAGTCGTGAGTTTTCTTCCTTTTTGTACTTTGTTTTAAAAAAAATTTTCAAAACAGTATTCTATCTTTCATTTTATGTTTTTATCGTCTTCTTCTTCCACTTCTTGTTTTGTTTTGTTTTCTTTTTAAATTCTTTAGAAACTTAGAAGAACTAGTTAACACGCTCATGAAATCACTGTTAATACTTTTATCATCTCCCGTCCCTGTAGATTCAACCCTATAGCCTTTATTTTATCATGATAGTATCGAGGAAGCTAAAGTACATACTTAAACTCTTATTTTCAAAATACACACATTTCATTGCATGATTTACCTCCGATGAAATTTTGGCACCGTTGCCAGGAATGAGAACGGTTATTTCATAATTTTGTTAATACTTTCTTTTATGTTTCTGTCTGCAGGTACAGATTTACAGGAACAAAATAGTGCAGAAGGAAAATAGAACAAGTATCCACCTGCTATAAAAAATTGAGACAATATGACCCAGAACATGATGTGCAAACATGACATATAAGTGTGGCAATGTAAGGGTCCTAAGAGCTTATTTTTGGCATGATGACCACAATTGCAAAGTCCTACTAATTTCTACTGCTAGTTTTCTGTTTTGTTTTGCCTACACACTGTAGTAAAATTACAAAAATCGTAATTGAAAGTGGTTAAAAAATGGTTTAGACATTTGCATTATAAGCAAATATCAATTTTAATTCCATATTACTGTATTTTATTCTGTTGGTGTTGGACTGAGGTGTACATTTTGCATTGTTAAGACAAATATGTGGGTGATTTACTTACTTAAGTGTTTATTCTCTTCTATATTGCATACTTGCATGAATCAAACTTAAGGGCAAACCCAATACAACATAAAGTGGGGAAGTCATTACCCTCCCTTAGCCTAAAAATCACCTCTTCACTCACACAACCTAGACTTAAATAAAACTTGCTAGACATTGGCCCCTAGGGACATCTCAGACTCATTAAGAGATTGACGATGGGAGAAAATATTTAGTATCAGACTCTGTCAAATCGGGCCTAAGGATTGGAGATTAAGAGGTTAGGCCTCGAAGATTCAGTGGGTTGACGTAATTAAGATCCGTTGCTTACATACGGATACTTCCTATTGAATTTTACCCCATTCTGGCTGATTAGTTCGTGGTCAGATACTGTAATATCTCTCTCTTGGATAGTCAACCAGTTAGGAGTCGTCTAGGTCTAGGTCAACCATAGCATAGGCTTGTATGATTGTTCTTTTTTTGTTTGTTTGTTTGTTTGCTTTTTAATTTTGTGTTTATTGTCAAATTGATTTCAACAAAAAAATTCAACTTTAATATGTGTAATATCCCTAGTTAGTAATACTATATTTTTATTTTTTAAGTATTTATTTTGCTTTACTAATTATTTTATTATTATTATTAATTAACTTAATTTATTGCTTCTTCTTCTTCTTGTGATTATTATTATATTAAATATACAAATTATTTTCAAATATTAAATATTTATTTGGCTTTATATATAATTAATATTAATTGTTAATATTAGTAGTAATTGTTACTATTATTATTTCATTTTGATTATTATTTATTGTTGATATTATTAATGTTATATTATTGTTGTTATTATTATTGTAATCAATATTATTATTATTATGTGTTGGTATTATTATTATTATTAGTACTGTAGTTGCTATTATTATTATGATTATTGTTAATTATTATGAGTGTTAATATTATTATTGTTATTGATATTGATATTATTATTACTACTATTATTATCATTATTGTTATATTTATTATTTATTAATATTATTAAGTGTTATTACTATTGTTATGATTAATTACTATTACTATTGTTGTCATTATTATTATTAGTATTACTAATAATTCTTTTCCTTTTCCCTTTGAGTCTCCAATCCATAACTTTTAGCCCAATCAATTCATAACCATTAGCTTATACTCATTACCCAATAACCCAATTTTTTTCCCTATATATAATCCTCACGCCAACCTTAATCCTAAACCTAACACTAATTTTCTTCTCCTCTTCATCCCTCTCATTACCGCACACCAACCTCCCATGGCAGCCTCCTTCCTCTCCTTACGTGGCGCCGTGAGCACCCCATGCACAGGCTGGCAGCACTCTATCACCCTGTCATCTCACACATCCATTGCCATTGGCCAAACACCTTATCTTCTTCATCAACAGCAGTCGAGCAAGCCCGATCCCCTCGGCTGAACCCTCAAACGCCATGGCGTTCTCCTCCATCTACTAATGGCAACCTCCAACCCCGAGCGCCCTCACCCCTAGCTATCGCACCACAGCACACCACTGCCACTCCGCCTTTATGCAAGCCATCGGGGTCATTCCCTCTCTCCATGGCCTTACCAAGGCTGAGCCACAACCCCCCTGGCCTTGCCCGAGCTCCTTCTCCCTCCACCATAACGCTTCTCCTCTCCTCGAGCTCTGCCAGTGCGCCGTAGCCCCCCACCCATGGCCGTGAGATCCCTCACTCTCTCAGGTTTCACTCTTTCTCTCTTTGTGTGTATATTTCATGAGAATGTGTGTTGTGATTGGGTGTGTGCATGAGAATGTATGTGTATATAGTGCTATATATGTATGTGTTAATATATAATTGTGTGTATTACTCTCACTTTCTTGTAGTATTGTGCATGTGTGTGAATATATATATATATATATATATATATATATATATATATATATATATATATATATATATATATATATATATATATATATATATATATATATATGGGTGTTTTATGTGTTAATGTACGTGTATTTGCATGTATGTGTGTATGTATTGGGTGTTGTGCATTTATTATGTATATGGGTGTGTATACGTGTATGTGTGGATGCACATGTATTTGTGTATGTTTGAGTGGTTCATCTGGAGTTGCGATTACAGAGACCAGGACCCGATTTCGATTCGTGTTCGCAGAGTATCGATACGCCATGCGATTCAAAGACCGACACACGAGTTGATTTGGAGATCCGTACCAGTTCGTATAGTGCATACCAGACGGCGATTTGGACACGAAACTACGTCATTTCATGTGAGTGTTTTCTTATTGTGTTGTTATTCATTTCTCATTGATATTGTGAGTTTAATTTATTGGTTCATTATATTGGTGCATTGACTGCTCTTCGTGACTAGTTCTTGATTATTGTAGCTATCATTTATGGATATAGACATATCGTGATAGTGTTTTAGTTGATATCGTTGATCACACTATTTATTTAGAGCTCTATAGAATTTATCGATCAATCTCAGTTATCAGTGATTAGTGATACAATTGTTATTGGTGACTATATATCTCCAGTATTCTAGATAGATATCAATTATCAGTTATCAATTATTAGTTGTTAGATATTAGTTATTCAGTTATCAGTTATTATTGACATCGCCAGTTGTTGGAGAAATCTGGTCACTATTTCCTTTTAAAATAGCTTACATTATTGCTTGTTAATAAAAGATATTATAACTCGAAAGGGTAATTGCCTAATAATGCATGTCGTGTATTTTGGAAGAACTTGTTATGATACACTGAATTTAGGTTCCACTATCGGGAACCAAGGTAGTACTGGCTACCTAGATATTCAGTCATTCAGTTCTCAGTTATTAGGGCTATGCCCGGACTATGACGTCACACCAGTTATTTTTTTGTGTGGGGTTATTAGTCTTCAGTTATTAGGGCTTTATGGTCCATCTTGGTTCAGTGCCACGAATGTTAGAGTGTGGTACCGGGCATGCACGGTACCCTTCTAAAATACATGCACTATATTGACAGACAATTACAACAATGATAATCTTATTTGATATGTGGGAAAATGACTGTGGTGTGGGCATTAGTTAGGTTTATAATAACCAGCCAGATTAGAGACATATGGTAGATCACATCTCTTTGACATCAGTTGTTTCTGTTTTATCATGATATGAGTTATGTTTCGTTCATAGCTTTGTTTTTTATATTTGTTATTCAGTTATCTTCTATTTACAGTTTTAAATATGTTATTATTGTATACACATTGTTTATATACGCACGAGCACTTCCTCTCTTTTTACATACTCATTGGATCACTTTCTGACGATCCTAAATTTGCACATCCAGATATTGGATGTTTTATTTCATTGATCAGGTGTTCGTTGAGATTGTATGCATCATGAGGAGCTGGAGTTTCCCTCTGCTTGATTATTGATATTCTTGACTCTCTTTTATTCCTATTATTTCTTGCTGATTCTTTATCCTCTATGCATCATATCCAGTTTTTATTTCTTTCCCGTATTCTTTGTTATCATGTATGGACATCTATATATAGTATTATAGTGATCATGATTTATTATAGTTTAATTTTTATAACTTGTTCGGGTTACTTAAGACTTGGTGCGTATATGTGAGGTATTTTTCTTGCGTATATGCGTCGCCGACTCGCGTCGCGTCTCCACTTCAGCGTATTTTGGGAAGCGGGGCACGTCAATATGAATCAATATTTCACCCCGACTTCATTTGACTCGGATAACTCCAACCCGATTTTATACAACATGAACCAACCAAATATGCCAGATTGGGTTTATCCGACTCAATATAACTCATACCCTAATCTTATGACAAAAATTCTTAAAATAATCTCATCTCTTCACAGAGTCAATAGAGATTCACCTCTCTGAGTCAAATTTGCAGTCACCTTAATTCCTCAATTTTTCTTCATATACTCCTTTTCTAGAATATCAAATTGAAGAAAAATCAGAGTTAGAAAATAGTTTAGAAGCCCTATATGAGTCCGAGCAATAATTTCAAAATATTTTGGACTCACAATTTACACCAAATTTTCAAGATTCATACTCACCCTTTCCTGTCCTATCTCCCTAAGGAGAAAAATCTGACTTGAAAAAGAGTATAGAAATCTTGCTGGAGTCTGAACAATAAATTCAACATCTGATGGACTCACAATTTTAAAGTTCTCAAAATTCAGTTTCCTACTCTCCTTTTCAAGAAGAACCAAATGACTTTAACAAGAGTATAGAAGAAATGATTCAAACTCAATATTTTGTTACCTAATCCATCGTTAAGTTAAATCACAAATGAATCAATTGGTTAACGCTTATAGAAATGAGAAAACTCTCTCTAATCAACCTTTGACCAATCATGATATCTCTAATCCAATTGATCTAGCCCAAGAATTATATTGCTTTGGAAACTAAGATTCAATTTCATCATACCCATTTGAACTTGACCAAAATTAAAATTTTGAGAACCACATTGACATTTTGGCAAGTTATTCCTTTTCTGAAATGGAACTTGAACATAAATGTGAACCCTGAATTTCAACTTGGTAATTCAATTCCAATTTTAATCACTTTTTTGAGTCAATATTGAATCTTGTACCAGTACATCGTGAAATTGTATCACCAATCTTTTAAAATTATATGCCGTTGATAGGGTAAATGTGTGAACCTTAATTTTTTTAGTTTGGATCCAAAATTTGAACCAATCTTTACTCCTGAACCTTTGCTTGATTTTAGTTAATTATTTGAGTCAGTATTAGTCCATGTACCTCCTAAGCCCAAATCAGTTATTTCACCATATCACATTCCATTGCAAGATAAAGGTGTAGAACAAAATTACTCAGAGATTATTTTTCAAAATTGAAAATTTGATGGGGATAATTTTTAAAATAAAATCATACACATATACAATCAATTATTGGATTATATTAAGAGATAGTCACTGGTCGGTTCCTGCGAACTCCACATTCATTGGATTGGGCCTCATTTCTTGCACCAATCAGACCTCCAACGGAACCACCACCCTGAGGTGAACTTTTATTTCCTCTTTATTTTCATGCATTCATACACCAATGATGCATTGAGGACAATGCATGAGATAAGTGTGGGAGAGAGTTTACTAACATAGATTTTTTAGAATTTCTTTCTTTTTCACTTTCTTTTAGGATATTTTTAGAATTTTCTCTTTTGTACAGGATTTTTTCTTTCTTAACAAACTTTTTGAAAAAAGAGAAAAAGATTTGATTCATTTTTAAGAAAATTAGGTTGATCTTAGGAATTAGGGAAGCATTAATTATGATTTCTTAAATTGAATCAAAATTAGAGGTATTGTTATATTTTTACAATAAGGAAGAAAGATTAGAAAGATAATTTGATATTGAATTTTTTACCTTAGAGTTATGTACACTTATACATTGAGGGATTAAAACAAAAACTTAAATATCCTAATTGATATATATATATATATATATATATATATATATATATATTAAATACTTGGATACTAATTAAGCTGGTTAATTGTGTCTTGAGAAGTATGATTTGTCACTCTTAATAATGGTTAAAACAAATAAACCCTTTAGCTTGTTGTCTTGCTTACTCGAGCCCTTAAACCTGAGGGGTGTTTTCTCATCTGGTACCCTAAGATCATCTGGTTTGGGAGTCATCGGTTAAAGGCTCTCTAACGGGGTAGACTAAAAAGTCTAATAAAACTAAAGGAAGAAAATAAAATAAAATAATGGTATCATAGTCCTAGTTAAATCCCAAAAATATAGTAAATGCATATTATTTAGGTTTTATAAAAGATCAAATAATCAAGTTAATCTTGATTTCTTAACCTTGATTGATAACAAGTTCTTGCATGGAGACTCAAATTAGGGATGAATAGTTTAGCTTAACTTAAGAGCATAGATAACTTAATTTTGCAAAAATATTTCAAATTTTTTTCTTTTTCGAAATGCATTTTCAAAAATACTAATATTTGTTTTCTTTCCTTATAGATTTTATGGGTGTAATTCACTGAAAACTCTCAGGAGACTATAATTTCTCCTCTAAGGAAACCTAAAAGTTTAAAGGCTTGTTGCACACGCTAAGTGCAGTTGTGTCACCTGCGAAGTGGTGTAATAAAGTCTTAGTTTAGTTTTTAGTTTTTCTTGTTTTGCTCGGGACGAGCAAAATGTAAGTGTGGGTGTGATTCGTCGTCAATTTTGCATTATATCTTCACATTTTCCTACCCAGTTTATGAATAAAATACTGCTAATAGTTCGTGTTTTGATCTCTTGTGTAGATTACAAATGTAGAGGGGCAAAGTTGGAATTAGAGCTTAATTAAACACAATTTTGAGTAATTAATTCATATTTTATGGAGGCTAAGGCAAAGGGCTTCTAGAAGATATGTTGGATCCTGAATTGAAGTCGTAGCCGGAAAAATACGGATCCAAAATATGCAAAATTACACATATACAGAAGCTTCACGCAATTGAGTGAGATACGTGGCAGAAGATCAGGGCCATTAGCCCTGATCAAGCCCTGGATCCACGGACCATGACAAAGTCCGGCCAACAACCCTGATTCTTAACACATGGCATCGTCCAGCTGTACCCTAACCTCCAATGCCTATATATATATTACATATTGAGTCAGAAATCGAGAAAGGAGAGCAACATTAGGGTTTCTTCTTTATAGTGTAGATTTGGATTTTCTTTTTTTTTTTTGTGTTTTTCTCTCTTTTAGATCTTGTATTAGGCTAGAGTTAGATTCAAGAGTGAAAGAGAGAGTTCTTGTAATAGATCGGTGACAAATCTATGAAAGCTTCCTCCTTTCTTTCTATTGTTTCTTCTCTAACTTCTTACATGATTCTTAACTAGTTTTTTTCTCCTGGCTAACTAACTATTAACCACTAATCATCAACACTTGATTGATAATCTACATGAATCTAATAGCCTTTACAATGACTTGACCTTGCAAAAACCATTGATGGCTCATGATGATGGGTTCTTACGCCTAGCTTCTAACAAGCCAATGTTTACTTTATTCATGCTTGCCTCTAACCGATTTTGATAGATTAATAGTAGCTTGCAACTTGTTAATTTGGTTTTGAGGTGGAGAACAATCTTATGGGCCAGCTTTGAAAAGCTCTTGGAGACAAATCTAGTGATGATCAGGGATCCATTATGAGGCAACTATCACTCTAGAGGTTAAGAGTTAGTAGCCATGAGTTTTCTTCTCTTTTTTACTTTGTTTTAAAAACTATTTTCAAATCACTATCCTGCCTTTTATTTTATTTTTATCTTCTTCTCCTTCTACTTTTGTGTTCTGTTGTTTTCTTTTTAAATTCTTTAGAAACCTAGAAGAACTAGTTAACATGCTCGTGAAACCACCATTATTGCCTCTATCACCTCTCGTCCCTGTGGATTTGACCCGTATAATCTCTATGCTATGACGGTAGAATCGAGGAAGCCAAAGCACACACTTAAACTCTTATTTTTAAAATACAAACATTTCAGTGCATGGTTTACCTTCGGTCAAAGTCACGGATTATTATATTGTGGGAGATTAAAGCATTTTGGTGATTATAGATCGGATATATTCTTGATGTCAATGTATTTGGACTCAATATTTGTTACTGAGGTATTAGCATTTCATTTGTCATTATTTAATTGTTTACATTTTGATTCAGATCTATTGGTGATACACTTAGGCTATAAATCTGATTTGATTTTGAGGTTGATTAGTTAATGATCGTGATTAAATGTGTGGATTCTTATGTGAACTATTTATCAGACTGAATCTTTCTTTGCTGAAAATAAATCAAATGAGAATTTAATCGGATATTGAGGATTTTTTTAAATAGATAAAGCTTTATTAAAAGATTAGATCTTGGATTTGGATTTATCAGTAGACTCGATTTGAGTATGGTTTGACTTGGGGGTTGAGGAACAGGTATAGATGGGATTGCCAGAACTAATGTTTATACATGTACTTAGTTAATTTATTACTTTGTTTTTTGGATCTTGTGATTGAGCTTGATTAAAGTGGGGAAGGATTGATAATCTTGATAGAATTGGATAATGAGGACTGATTAGATGTAGATGAGAGGACTATTTTATTGTTATTTGAGTTTGCAGTATGATAATGAATTTAATATGTGATGTTTATGGTGATTTTATGGAGATCGAAAGTTAAAGAGACCAGTTATTGTTTTATATTAACATATAAGTATGTGATCTTGATAGTTTTAGATGGGACTGCATTATCACTCTCCGCTTTCAAAAATACGCTAGAGTGGAGATGCGATGAGAGTCGGTGACGCTTATATGCAAGGAGAATACTCCACATATACGCACTAAGCCTTAAGTAACTTGAATAAGCTATAAAAATCTACTATAATAAATTATGATCATTATAATATCACATTTAACTATTCACACATGATAACATATAAATATAGAGTGGAATAATGACTAATAATAACGCATAGAGAATCAAGAAGGCAACAGGAATACAAGAGAGGCAATAATACCGATAATCAATAGAGAGAACCTCTAGGCTCCTCGCAATGCGTACGATCTCATCAACACCTGGACAACAAAATAAAACATCCCATATCTGGATGCGAAAATCCAGGATTGTCAGAAAGTGACTTAATGAGTGTGTAAAAAGAAGAAATGGTCACGTGCATAAATAGTGTGTATATATCACTATACAAGTATGAACAACTGGATAAAAGCAACATACATAAAATTGTAAATAAAAGATAATCTACTAATAATATGATACATCTGTAAATAAGGATAACCCTAGCACTGTAAAAATAAACAACTGATATTAGAGAGATGTGTTACCTAGCATATGTCTCTAATCTGATTGGTTATTATTAACTTAACTAATGTGGTACTTAGTTGCGTCCATACCACAGCCGTTTTCCCAAATATCAAACAATGTTATCGTTATGTAACTATTTGGCAAAATAATGCATGTGTTTTGGAAGGGTACCATGCATGCCCAGTACCACGATCTAAAATTTTTGGCACTAAATTTGGACATACCGCAAGGCCCTAATAATTGAAGACCACAACCCCACACAAAGAATAACTGGTATGGCACCGTAGTCTGGGCAAAACTCTAATAACTGACAACTGAATAACTAGTAGCCAGTACTATCTTGGTTCTCCATGGTGGAACCCAAAACTCGGTATACCAACACAAGTCCTTTCAAAATACATGAGCATTATTAGGTAATTACCCTTTTTCCTTGGGTTATGGTATCTTTTATTAACAAACAAGATAATATACTAATTAAGGTGCATTAATAACTGAATATCTCCAACTGAAACTGTTATCATTAAAAGCTGATATCTGACAACTGACAACTAAAAAATGATATCCGACAACTGAATAACTAGCAATTAAAATGTGACATCTGAATACTGGAGATATGGAGTCACTAATCCCAATGGTGCACTAATCACTGATAATTGATTCCGATATCTGATAACTGCTATAAAACTCTGAAGTATGAGATGACAATTATCAACTTGATCACTATCACAATATATCTATATATCTATAACTGAATAATTGCGATAATTAGAAACCAATCATGAGTGCAATCTACTGACTATCTCTGAGACCAGCTAAATCAACGGATACCGAAATCATAAATGAAGAGTGGAACATCCTTGAACAACATAATATTGGCCCAAAGGCCCATCACTCTAGTTTCGATGATGATTAACTTATGTAGTTATAGTACTAATGATCTTTTGCTTATTTAGTTTCAGATATTTGATCAAAATCTTAGTAGGTGTTTAGCTTCAACAAAAGATTCAAAGTCAAGTTTTGAAGTTAGCACATGTTGATTCAAGAGCCCGCGCATCAAGATCGCATCAAGTACTCAAGAGGAGTTCAACTCATTGGATCAAGGTTTGGACCAAGTCAAGAAGGAGAAGAAGATTTTCTGGAGAAGGTTTTCAAGACTTGAGTCTAGTTTTGTAAGTATTAAAATTTTATATTTTAGATAAAATGTAAAGGATAGATTAGTCGTGGATTGCTCAAGCTCATATACAATCACACAAAATTTATATAGTGTTTTCATAAAAATAGTTTTAGTTTTAGAAAATACTGTTTTGGTTTTGAGCTTAAAAGTATACATCCTTATGTTTCATGATCAGACTTCATGAAAACAAGTTTATATTGTTTATATGTGTTTTGGATTTTATCCATGCACATTGTTGGTTAAAATTTTTAGAAAAACTTATTTGATGTTTCAATATCATGTATTTGAGTTTTATATTTATCCAAACTTATTTTAGAGCTTATTGTCAAAAACATAGATATTTCATCTTATATATGTATTTGTTCATATCCATACACACTAAGCTTCAAAGTGTTTAAAATATCTTGTTTTTGTATTTGAAGAAGTTTTGGAAAAATGGTTTTTCAAATTAAAGATTGTTTTTGAAAAATACAGATTTTTATTTAAGGCTAAATTTCTATATCACAAAAATAGTTCAAAAAATTTGTAATATGTGTTGATTTTTGATCACATATATTTGTACTTCAAAGTATTTCAATGAACTTATTTTTGTAGATATTATGGGATTTTATAAGAGTTTATAAGACTAAGTTTTAAATCCCCAAAATTTCTAACCTGGCCTTTTGGCGGTCGACCGAGCCAGAAGTCGGTTGATCGGGCGGTCGACCGATGTGCATAAATACGTGCACGAGCCTTAGCTTGAGGACCGGTCGACCGGGCGGTCGACCGATCCAGAAAGTTCACTCACTGGATCTGGCCCTGGTCGACTGGGCGGTCGATCGGCCAGAGAGCTTTGCTCTCTGGATCTAGTCTCAGTCGACCGACCGGTCGACCGACAGGTCAAGACCTGGGTACGGTCGACTGGGCGGTCAATCGGCAACCCCAACAGTCATAAATATGACCGCTGGCTAGTCAACCGGCCAGTCAACTGACAGGTCATCTGGCCTGCAGTTTGATCCAACAACTGTATTCCTGAACTCTATATAAGGGGGCTGTTTTGGCTAGTTTCACGCAAGATTTTGGGAAAGTTTTAGTGCCAGTTTTTTTCATCTCTTTTAGGGTTTTTCTCAACTGTATTTTGGGCTAAAACTTTCATATGAAAAGGAGAGTTTTTAAGAGTGTTTTCAAAAGAGATTTCTTGAGGTTTTCAACCACAACTCTATCTTATTTTTCTTATACAAACTTGAGCTTTTCATTGCTATATCAATCCTGTAGGGATCTTTGTTGTGAGAGTTATTTTTGTGATCAAAAGAAGTGATCACAAGATTTCATTCTTGTATTGTGAGGAGTTGTAGAGGTTGTGGCCTCGGTGAAGAGAGTTTTGTGGTGATCAAGTGAAGTGATCACCAAGTGTTTCAACTTGTGGTTGGAGGAGTTGTAAGAGGGCAGCCTCGGCAAGCTAGTGTGCTTGCGTGTGTTGTTCTTGCAGGAACAAGTGAGGAACTTGCTGGTCCAAGAGTTCTAGTATGAACTCGTTGTAGGTATTGCGGCACCGAGTGATCTTACGGGATTGTTATAGTGGAAATCCTTCATTGTGTTGAAGGCGGGGACATAGAGCAAGGGTGCTCGATCCTCTAAACAATTCTTCTGTGTTTGCGATTGCTCATCTCTCTCTCATTTGTGTTTATATATCTTGCTTGCTTATATATTTTTATCTCTTTATATGTTTGAAATACTTGTGCCTAATTGATATATGCTTGGGATTGTTTGCTCACACTTGTATTCAACTAAGAGAGCCATAGTGGCACCTCAACTCTTAATCTAGAGGAATTTTGAGGAGATAGTCTAGAACCCTTCACCGGGAATTCGGCTACACTCTCTAATTTTACTTGGTATGTTTAGCATAATAGCTTTAGTTTGCATAATTAATTTTAATTCTGCATTAGTTTATATTAGATTAGGTTGTGCACCTATTCACCCCCCTCTAGGTATATTTCAATTGGTATCAGAGCTTGTTGCTCTTGATTTGGGTCTAACAACCTTGAGTTAAAGATCCTCATTTTAGCTAATCACAATATTTGTTTATACACACTGATCGGCAAAAAGCAAGCACTAAATGAAAGAAGGAAGTGTGGGTTGATGTTACTGCTTTTGCGATTCTTCCGTAGTAGCGAAGTGGCTATACGGGTCGTATCCACAAGGAGGGAGAGCGATGGAAGCTTGATGCGGCTTTTATGTTCAAGACGAAAGAAAGTTCTTGTTTCCAAATAAAGAATTGAAAAGTGAAAGAAGTTGTTTTAAAGAATTGTTGGAAAATGTTTTGGTGGTTTGTAAAAGTGATTTTTTCTTAGTTGTAAAAATGCATGGCTACTTTCTACTAAGTGCTCCCACTAATTTCTAACTTTTTGAAGATAGCCTCACGATAGATCATAGGCAAATACAACCCTTGTGCATTGGAACTATTCACGTGGAAATCGAGTGAAAGTTCATCCTAAAACTTATTCTTACACGGCAAAAACTCGGACATTCCCTTATCAAGATCCGATAGAAGGAGAGAATAAGGAAGACTCGAGTGCACTATTGGTATCAGCAAAGTTAAAAGGAAAAGTCTCTAACTTACAATAACATTTCGTATACAACTCATAGATCATCAAACTCATTAAGCATGAAGTATAAGAAAGTAGATACTTGTAGGTAAATTAGAGTTAGAACCCTCGTTTTAGATGCCATAGCTCTCATTTGCACGAGGCTTGTTTGGCACTATTGACTCATGCGGGTTATCAAACAAGTGTTAGAAATTAGTGGGTTAGTACTTAGTTAGCCATGCTAAATGAAAAGTTAGTTAGCCATAAAAGTAAAAGAAACAACAAAGTAGAAGAAGTTGAAAGAGGGAGTTACACTACAAGAAAACAAAAGAAAAGAAAAGTTAAAGAGAGGAAGTTACACTACAAAAGGTAAAAGAGAAGAAGTGGAGAAGAAAGAAGTTACACTACAACAAGTAAAAGTAAATGCAAAGACAAGAAAATGGAAAGAAAGAAGAGAAGTAGTACTTGTATTATCTTGCCACCCTTCAAATACAACACTTTACACACTCTCTCTCTTTCACTTTAATGGCTAAAACCTAAAACTAGGAGAAGAACAACAACTACAAACTAAAAACAAGATTACAAAATTTGCTTAAACTCTGATCTGCTCAAACTGAAGACCCCAGGGGGGTATTTATAGGCACCAGGGGAAAGAGGGCCACGTGAACAGCACGTGGCCCAAACGTGAGCGCGCGCGCGCCCAAAGTGCCGCGGAAACGCGGCAAGGGCCGCGTTTCCGCGGCCCAGAGTGGGCAGCGCTCGCCCAGTTTTGGGCAGCGCGCTACCCAGTCTGTCTTCTGTCCACCTGACTTCTGGATTTGTGATTGGACGCTCTGGCCTGACAAAATCTTTACCATAAGTCAATGGCTACTTGGTAGGCTTTTAATCACCAATTAAATGGTGATTTATGTTTTCTTCTTCATTTGCACACCATGGACCTAGTATTATTAGCAGAATTTATTATCAAGTAAATGTGAGAATGTGATGAAAATTATGCAAAATTAGAGACTAATCACACCCCCACACTTATCTTTTTGCTCGTCCCGAGCAAAACAAAAATAAGAAAATTATTATACCACTTTCGCAGGTAACGCGAATGCACTGAGCATGTGCAACAAACCTTTAAACCTCTAGGTTTCCCCTAGAGGAGGAGTGTTGTCTCCTGAGGGTTTTCAGCGGATTGCACCCACAAAATCTAATAAGTAAAGAAAAGAAATTAGTTGTAAGATTTTTTTTTAATAAATATATAAATACATGAAAAAGAACTTTCAATCATCTAAGTAAAAATGACCGAATGATGTAAGAATTAGGTTTAACCCTCATAAGTCCTCTTATTTTAGCCTTCATAAAAGAAGAAACTATGGTTTTTCTTTAAATTTAGAAAGGATCTTGTACTTCTAACTCATTCTTTTATTTTGCTTTAGATAGATATGCATATTGTGTAAGTGTGATGTGCTTGGGATTTTTCAACTCAACTTTGAATACTATTTTATAATGTTTACTTATTATTCCTGGTTCCATTAGGCTTTCTACTTCACTTATGTAGCACATATCAAACCGATGACTCTCAAACCAGATGGTCTTAGGGCACCAGGTGGAAAACACCCTTCAGGTCAAATATGCAAGTGGAATAGGCACGAAATCAAGATTTATTTATATAAAATTTTTTGGCGTGAATAATCATGCTTCTTGAGGCACAATTATCCAGCTTTGTGTTTTGTTTTGTTTTGTTTTGTTTTTGGCGTGAGTAATCATGCTTCTTGAGGCACAATTATCCAGCTTTGTGTTTTTTTTTTCAAGAGTTGTGTCTGTAAATCCCAAGCATGTGTGTGTGAATTATGCATATTCTCCTAAGGCAAAAAAAAGGTATGAGTTATTTTCCTTATCCTTCCTATCTTTTTAGTCAAACCATTCTTTCTTGTTTACTTAGGCAACAATAAAGATTTATTACTAAGGTTCCCGTAATTCCTACAGTCTTTTGGTATTTTTATAAAGAGTATGAAATTTCTTTTCAATCTAAGATTTTTTTTTTGAAAGAAAATAAAGAAGAAAAAGAAAAAGAAAAAGTGTTAGCACCCCCCACACCTATCTAATGCATTATCCTCAATGAATGCATATGGTAATGCAAATGCAATAAATACGGGGAAGGAATGATGTCACCGTCATCTAGGACTTAGGCCGGCCAAGTGCGAATAGGCGAAAGAAATGTCAAAAAGAATGTACACGGGGTAATCATATAAACAGTTTTTTTTAATTTTTGGGCTTAGGTGTATGACGGGACAAAAAGAGTCAGCACACTATCATCTGGAATCATCGCTCAGTGGTTAAGAAGGGCTTCAGTCTTTTCCCATTCACTTTAAATTCCGTGTGATTTTTAGGGTCTGCAATAAGCATAGCACCGTGTGGGAAAACAGTGCGCACAATGAATGGTCCCAACCAACGAGTTTTTAGTTTCCCCGCAAAAATATAAAGCCTAGAATTGTACAGCAGAACCCTATCTCCCGGGGCAAAACTTTTCCTGGTTATGAATTGGTCATGGAAAAGTTTGGTCCTGCTCTTGGTGATTCGTGCATTCTCATAAGCTTCATTCCGTATCTCCTCTAATTCAGAAATCTGCAGTTTCCTAAGTTCACCGGCCTTGGTCAGGTCAAAGTTGAGTTGCTTAATTGCCCAGAGGGCCCGGTGTTCTAATTCTACTGACAGATGACAGGCTTTTTCAAACACGAGTCTGTAAGGAGACATCCCCAGAACTGTCTTAAATGCGGTACGGTAAGCCCACATTGCATCATTGAGCTTAACCGACCAATCCTTTGGTTTTGTCCGACAGTCTTTTTCAGAATGAGCTTGATCTGTCGGTTGTGACTTCTACCTGCCCATTTGTCTGGGGATGATACGGGGTTGATAACTTGTGAATGATCGAATATTTTCGCATCAGAGTTTTAAAAACTCTGTTGCAGAAATGTGATCCATTATCACTAGTTATCGCTCTCGGGGTGCCAAATCGGGAGAAGATGTTATCTTTAAGAAATTTGACAACCACTTTGTTGTCATTCGTCTTGGTCGGCACAGCTTCTACCCATTTAGAGACATAATCAACAGCAACCAAAATGAATTGGTTACCGAAGGAGTTGGGGATGGCCCCATGAAATCGATACCCCAAACATCAAAGATTTCAACTTCAAGGATTGGGTTCAGGGGCATCATGTCTCTTCTAGAAATTTTCCCGATTTTCTGACAATTTACACATGACTTGCAAAAATGATATGAATCCTTGAACAAAGTGGGCTAGTAGAACCCACTTTGTAGAACCTTCTCTGCAGTCTTACGGGACCGAAGTATCCTCCGCATGCAAGATCATGACAAAAGCTGAGCACACTCCTCTGTTCCTCCTCGGGTATGCATCGTCTAATTATTTGGTCTGAACAATACTTAAAAAGATACGGTTCTTCCCAGAAGAAGTACCGTACTTGGGCAAAGAAGCGGTATTGGTCTTGCTTTGTCCAGTCAGCGGGTAATTGTCCCGTGGCCAGGTAATTAATTATGTCAGCACACCAGGGTTCCTTAAGAATGGCTAGGATGTGCTCATCAGGGAAATCCTCGTTGATCGGAGCTTGGATGGTTGGTGCATTCGGAATTCGTGAAAGATGATCAGCAACCACATTTTCAATACCTCGTTTATCCTGGATTTCTAAGTCAAATTCTTGAAGCAAAAGGATCCACCGAATCAGTCGGGCTTTTGCTTCCTTCTTGGTCATGAGGTATTTCAGAGCCGAGTGATCCGTGAAAATCACCGTTTTTGAACCTAACAAGTAGGGCTGGAATTTTTCTAACGCAAAGACAACGACCAAGAATTCCTTCTCAGTCGTTGTATAGTTCTGTTGGGCGTCATTCAAGGTCCTACTCGAATAGTAAATCACGTGCTGCCTATTATCGATGCGCTGTCCTAGAACAGCACCAATTGCAAAATCAGATGCATCATATATGATTTCAAATGGCTGGGCCAAATTAGGAGCAGAAATGATAGGTGCAGAAATCAGTTCTTGCTTAAGCCTCCCCCAAGACTTGAAACATTCATCATTGAAGTCAAAGGGCACGTCCTTAGCGAGCAGGTTAGTTAAGGGCCTCGCAATTTTGGTAAAGTCCTTAATGAACCGTCGGTAGAACACAGCATGCCCTAAAAAGGATCTAATATCCTTGATGCTTTTGGGTGGTGGGAGCTTAGCAATCACTTCTACCTTAGCCTTATCCACTTCTATGCCTCTCCTCGAAATCTCATGGCCCAAGACAATCCCCTGTCTCACCATAAAATGGCATTTTTCCCAGTTTAGAGTTAGGTTCTTCTCAATGCATCTTTGTAGCACTAACTCTAAGTGATGAAGACATTGATCAAATGAATCTCCGTAGATGGAGAAGTCATCCATGAAAATCTCAAGAAAACGTTCCACCATATCAGAGAACAAACTAAGCATGCACCGTTGGAACGTTGCAGGAGCATTGCACAATCCAAAAGGCATGTGCCTATAAGCAAAGGTCCCGAACGGGCAAGTGAACGTTGTCTTTTCCTGGTCTTCTGCAGCAATAGGGATTTGATTGTATCCCGAGTACCCATCCAGAAAGCAGTAGTACTCATGTCCAGCCAAACGCTCAAGCATTTGGTCGATGAAGGGTAGCGAGAAATGGTCTTTACGGGTAGCAGCATTCAACTTCCTGTAGTCGATACAAACACGAACCTTGGTAGGCAATCTTGTTTGTACCAACTCTTTTTCCTCATTTTCTACTACCGTAAAGCGAGCCTTCTTTGGGACCGCATGAACCGGGCTAACCCATTGGCTATCAGAATTGGATAAATGATCCCATTATCTAATAGTTTTAGAATTTCAGCCTTCACTGCCTCTTGCATGAGAGGGTTAAGCCTGCGTTGTGGGTCCCTCCAAGGGGTTGCTTCATCAACTAAATGGATTTTATGTTGCACTATGGCTGGACTTATTCCCTTGATGTCCTTCATTGTCCATCCAATGGCTTCCCTATGTCTTTCCAGAATAGACATTAAGCTGTCCTCTTGTTGCTCAGTCAGGTGGGATGCTATGATGACTGGCAAGGTGTCCTTTCCGCCCAGGTAGGCGTAATTTAGATGTTCAGGCAGGGCTTTCAGCTATAGGGAAGGTGTTGCTTCATTGGAGGGAATCTCTGGGCTTTCGATCCTAGGATGGGGTACACTGGGGCTTGATGCCCAATCCACTGCTTAATCTATAATCTGGTCTAAATTGAAATCCTCAGCCTCCAGATCAAACTCTGCCTCAGTTTCTATCTCCATGCATTCCTCATGCTCACTGGTCAGGTTTTCAATAGAATTGACCTCAAATGTCTGATCATTGACATCCCTAGGCTGTCTTCCAAGATTGAAGACATTGACTTCCTTCGTCATATCTCTAAAAATTAATCGCATGGACCCGTTCCTACAGTTGATTATGGCATTGGCATTAGCAAGGAATGGGCGCCCTAAGATGACGGGAGTTTGAGCCCTAAGATTGGACACAGGTTGGGTCTCAAGCACAATGAAGTCAACGGGGTAAATAAAATTCCCTACCCGGATGAGGACGTCTGTGATTTCCCCCTTCGGGATCTTCACAGATCGGTCAGCTAGCTGAATGGTGACTCGAGTTGGGCATAGCTCACCCAACCCAAGCTGTTGGTATACTAAGAGAGGCAGCAAGTTGATACTTGCTCCTAGGTCAAGAAGCGCTCTACTGATTTCGGTTTGTCCTATGGTGCAGGAAATGGTGGGACATCCGGGATCCTTATATTTTACCGGAATGGGACCAGACAGAATTTCGCTTATGTTAGTGGCCAAGAACACTTTCTTGGGCACATTGGTCTTTCTCTTCTTAGTACACATATCCTTCAAAAATTTGGCATAAGCCGGGACTTGTTGGATAGCATCTAGAAGTGGCACATTTAACTTGACCTGGTTAAACATCTCTAGCATTTTCTCCATGTGCATATTTTTATTGTTGTTCCTAAGCCTATTGGGAAAGGGCGCTACAGGCTTGTGAACTTGTTCAGCAGCTTTGTCCTCGTCAGATGTCTGTGGAGCAGATTGGGAGGAACTAGCAGAGGTGGAGGCTTGAGTGGGATCAGGATGGACTGGACTCTTCTGTTGGTAGACATGGTTGTCTACCTTCTTTCCAGATCTCAGTGTGTGAACAGCATTACACTGGTTAATTGATGGATCCTGAACTTCATATGCTTGGTTGGAGGTTTTTGGGTTAATTAGTGGCTGACTAGGCAAAGTACCCTTAGGTCTCTCACTTAGGGAGCTAGCTAACTGGCTCATCTGCAATTCCAACCTTGATATGGCCTGTGAATGACTGTTCAAAGTTTGTCCCTGATTCTGCATAAAAGCGGCTTGGGACTTAATGAAAGCCTCTATGCTCTCCTCCAATTTACTGATTTTCTTTTCCATTGGAGAGCCTTGGGAGGAGGAAGAGGGGCTTGACTGGGAAAAGGTGGTGGAGGAGCAGGATGGTGAAAGTTATTGGAAAAATTAGGTCTGGGAGGAATGTTTGGGGCCCAGGAGAAATTTGGGTAATTCCTCCAGCCGGGATTGTAGGTCTGCGAGTAGGGGTTGTGAAGCGGCCATGAGTAAGCCGCGTTCATGTGTTCCGGTGGCACTTGTTGGGCATGGAAAACAGGGCACTCTTCAAAGACATGGTTCGGTGCCTGACAATACGAACAACCTGGATTGTGAATTGGTGGTGGGTTGGTCTGGTTGACACTAGCAGGCTCTTTTGTTTCTAGAGCCTCTATCCTTCTCATCAGGGTAGCAATCTTAGCCTCGGCAGCTATGGATGATTCTAGAGATAGGAGCCCTCCTTTTGAAGCTATAGATTGTGAATTCCTAGGTTTTTCCGAGGCTGGATCCCATTGCAGGGTTTTTTCCGCTAAATCCTCAAACAAATCCCAACCTTGATTCTCATCCTTATGCAAGAACCCTCCCTGACACATCATTTCTAACAGGGTCTTAGTCTGATAATCTAGATCATCGTAGAGAATCTGGCATTGACGCCATTTCTCCACGCCATGATGAGGGCACTGAGCGAGGAGATCTTTGAATCGCTCAAAGTATCTCCAAAATGGTTCGCTCGGGTCTTGCTTAAACTGCATGATGTTCTTCCTAATGAGGGCAGTCTTGTGAATGGGGTAGAATTTCTTCAAGAAGGCCTTGACGAAATCATCCCAGGTCGTGACTGAATCTGCTGCCAAGCTGTACAACCACTTCTTAGCTAGGTCCTTTAGGGAAAAAGGGATGAAACGTAACCTAATGGCATCGTCTCCTAGCTGGGGTATACGCATCATGAGGCATACTTCTTCAAATTCCCTAACAAAGAAGTATGCATCCTCTGATTCTAAACCATGAAATTTAGGAAGAGTGTTAATGAATTATGGCTTTAACTCAAAATTATTGTCGTTTGCTTTAGGAAGTTTTATGCAAGATGGAAGTGAAGTCCTGATCGGGTAAAATCTATCCTGAAGTGACGCCATCTCCGGTTCTGGATGCAAGGGTAGAGAAGTGTTTCTTGTTAATCTGAAAGTTGACGGATCTCTCACCCACTCTTGCATGCAGCACACCACAACCAACGTGAAGACAACAAACAATCAAAAAAGAACTAAAAACAAACAAAAGAAAGAAAAACAACCACAAGCCTTAGTCTAAGGTACCTGGACCTAGACGACTCCTAACTGGTCGATTTTCCGGGGAAGGTTGTTGCAGGAACTCGACTACAAGCTAATCGGCCAGGAAAGGGCAAAGCTCGGGGGGAGGTATCCGGGCAGAGCCACGGGCCTAATTATGCCAAACCACGGAGCTTCGAGGCTTTACCTCTCAATCCACTTTCCTTAGACACCGATTTTGCAGGAGTATAGTTCTTACAATTTCCAACCTCGGTTAATCTCTTAGTGAGTCCGAGATGTCCCTAGGGCCAACGTCTATTGATTTTTAGTTAAGGCTTGGGAAAATGTGAGTGCACTTTGAGATGATTTTTGGGCTAAGGAAGAGTGATGAAATCCCCACCTTATCTTGTTTATTTGGGTTTTGCCCTTAAAGTCAATTGTGCAAGTGTACAGTTTATTCACAACAAGGTAACACTCAAAGCGGTAAATCACTTCAAAATGTTAGTCCTATTCTATATGAATGCACACGTACCTTGTCTCCAGCACTCTTCAACAGAAATTGAAATGAATTGAAATAGACACGTGCCCTATATGCAAAGGTCTAATCCAAATTTCAATTAAGCAACAAGTGAATTTCTGTTGAATTTTTTACACATGCATATATGTGAAGCATCCAAGGAAACTAATAAATTAGAAAGCAAAATTTTTTTTTAGCGGCGCTCGGCAACCCTGCAAACGAGTTTGTTAGTACTTCAATCGGAAAAACTCGCTTTTACACGAATTTTTTCGAGGGCAAATGAGTCCTCGCGCAATGTCCTTGGCCACCTCTTTTGCTTCCCGCGATAGTGAGCTCCTTGGTACTTCTCCTACACACAAAAAGAACAATTTTTAGTAGTGAACAATAAAGCCGTTCCCTCCCCGGCAACGGCGCCAAATTTGATCGGCAAAAAGCAAGCACTAAATGAAAGAAGGAAGTGTGGGTTGATGTTACTGCTTTTGCGATTCTTCCGTAGTAGCGAAGTGGCTATACGGGTCGTATCCACAAGGAGGGAGAGCGATGGAAGCTTGATGCGGCTTTTATGTTCAAGACGAAAGAAAGTTCTTGTTTCCAAATAAAGAATTGAAAAGTGAAAGAAGTTGTTTTATAGAATTGTTGGAAAATGTTTTGGTTGTTTGTAAAAGTGATTTTTTTCTTAGTTGTAAAAATGCATGGCTAACTTTCTACTAAGTGCTCCGACTAATTTCTAACTTTTTGAAGATAGCCTCACGATGGATCATAGGCAAACACAACCCTTGCGCATTGGAACTATTCACGTGGAAATCGAGTGAAAGTTCATCCTAAAACTTAGCCTTACACGGCAAAAACTCGGACATTCCCTTATCAAGATCCGATATAAGGCGAGAATAAGGGAAGACTCAAGTGCACTATTGGTATGGCAAAGTTAAAAGGAAAAGTCTCTAACTTACAATAACATTTCTTATACAACTCATAGATCATCAAAACTCATTAAGCATGAAGTATAAGAAAGTAGATACTTATAGGTAAATTAGAGTTAGAACCCTCGTCTTAAGATGCCATAGCTCTCATTTGCACAAGGCTTGTTTGGCACTATTGACTCATGCGGGTTATCAAACAAGTGTTAGAAATTAGTGGGTTAGTAGTTAGTTAGCCATGCTAAATGAAAAAGTTAGTTAGCTATAAAAGTAAAAGAAACAACAAAGTAGAAGAAGTTGAAAGAGGGAGTTACGCTACAAGAAAACAAAAGAAAAGAAAAGTTAAAGAGAGGAAGTTACACTACAAAAAAGTAAAAGAGAAGAAGTTAAGAAGAAAGAAGTTACACTACAACAAGTAAAAATAAATGCAAAGACAAGAAAATGGAAAGAAGGAAGAGAAGTAGTACTTATGTTATCTTGCCACCCTTCAAATACAACACTTTACACACTCTCTCTCTTTCACTTTAATGGCTAAAACCTAAAACTAGAAGAAGAACAACAACTACAAACTAAAAACAAGATTAAAAATTTGCTTAAACTCTGATCTGCTCAAACTGAAGACCCCAGGGGGGTATTTATAGGCACCAGGGGAAAGAGGGCCACGTGAACAGCACGTGGCCCAAAACATGAGCGCGCGCGCGCCCAAAGTGCCGCGGAAACGCGGCAAGGGCCGCGTTTCCGCTGCCCAGACTGGGCGGCGCGCGCCCAGTTTTGGGCAGCGCGCTGCCCAGTCTGTCTTCTTTCCACCTGACTTCTGGATTTGTGATTGGACGCCCTGGCCTGACAAAATCTTCACCCTAAAGTCAATGGCTACTTGGTAGGCTTTTAATCACCAATTAAATGGTGATTTAGGTCTTCTTCTTCATTTGCACACCATGGACCTAGAATCAAGCAAGCAAGGTATTATTAGCAGAATTTATTATCAAGTAAATGTGAGAATGTGATGAAAATTATGCAAAATTAGAGACTAATCTCACACATATGATTTCATGACACCTCTCATGTTTGATATTCTTAATATCCAAACTTGGAAAGGTAAGATGTCAATGTACCTCAAAGCCTTAGGAATTCATGTTATTTTGCCACCATTAAAGATTCTTACTTTTTAAATAGAAAAAAGCTTGAGGCTAATGCAAAAGCCCTTCATGCTTTAAGATCAACCCTAAATGATGAATATTTATCTAGAGTTTCTAACTTTGATTCTGTTTTTATAGTATGAAACATACTTGTCTCTCTTGGTGAACAAAAGCAATACTATATTGGGAGTGACTCGAATGATGGAAGTGATGCTTCTAACATATGCTACATAGTCCAAGGGGATAACCCCCTTGAGGTAAACTCCGAATCTGAGCTAAAAAAAGATATTGACGTGCTTTATGATGAGCTTGCAACTTTTATCAAAAACTTCTTGAAAAATATGATTTATTAAAATTGAAAATGAGAAGTTGAAGAAGGAAAACACTACTTTGTTAAAAGAAAATGATTCCTTTAAAAATAATTTGAATATGTTTCAAAAAACATGAATTTTTGAAAATGGAGAATATTTTCTTGTCTTAAAAATTAAATAACATTTGTGAAGGAAACAATTCATTGAAAAATAAAATTTTTTGGTGTAAAAGAAAAGGAGATTGTTTTGGAAGAAAATAACTCTTTGAAAAAGAAAATTATTTTAAAAGAAAAGAAAATATTTCTAAAAAGAAAAAGATTGTTGATTCTCATGCTCGTGTCTCTTCTTCCAAAATTAATAATGATATTTGCAATATGAAAAAGAACATTGATTGTATGGGCTCCATTTTGAGCCAATGTGCATTTAATCTCTAAATTGGAATCCATGTTTCGCAAGAAAGAAATTTCACATGTTCATGTACAAACTTCACGTCATACATATGCACACCATGTTCACACTCACACCACTCATACATGCTAGAGTGTCAAATGTACACATTGTGGACGCAAAGGCCATCTTGTAAGATTTTGCTTTGATAAATTAAATTCTATAAATTTTGCAAATAATAATGTTTGGGTTCCATTTGTTTCTAACCCCTATGGGCCAAAAAAAAGGGTACAAAAATCCCACCTCTTGTATTTGATGCAGGTTTGGGCTCTCACATGACATGAGAGGTATAGTGCCTTGATGGTGGATGCGTTTGAGCTTGATGAACACTACATTAGATGCATCACCTTCAAGGATGATTGGTGGGAGGACCACCATGGTTTAGAGACTTAGAGAATAGTTCATATGGTTTGGTAACTATCTCTAAACTCCTATTTTAGTTTGCATTTGATAATTTTTAGCATGTTTTGGTTTTAATGCTCATTATGTTAAATGCAATGTTATTAGACATATGATATACATAAATAGTCTTTGAGATACACCCATATTCATATGGATTCATATTTTGTGTTCTCACTATTGTTTAACTATTATGTATATGCTAGTTCTAAAATATGTGCATTTGGCCTAATGATCATATTTGTTTTGTGATTCATGTGGTGATTACTTGTTTAGATGTAGTTTTTATTAAAACTTGTGTTTATACTTGTATAAGTAGTGAGCTACACATGATTATTATATGTTTGTTCTTCATTTCTCATTTGTACTCATTACATGTACTTATATAACATAGTTTTGATGATTTTTTCATTTATATTTGTTTTCCTAATTTTTGTACATGTTTTGCTTCATGTATATGTTATTTTTGTCTAAAACTTATAGATATACATGTATATCCTAGAGCTACTTACCTTCATGCAATATACTTTATAGACTAGTCAATGTTTGGATATGTATGCATACCTTTAATTTCAACAAAACATACATATACCTTAATGCTTGTTTAGTTTTGATGAAAATTTTAGTTTTGATGATTATCATGTTTTTGATAAAAGAATTTCATGTTTGTTTTGAACCTTATTGATTATTTCATGAATATACTACTCACATGATTCTTGTGCACTATATTATTTTTATTTACTTATGATTTTAATTTATGAGCACATTTTTGAGCCTTATAGATCTTTAGTGACAATTTTTGTGTACTTAGCAATTCTTCATGGAATATATGATTTGTTTTCATGGTTGAAGAATCTTTAACTAATTTTTTTAAAAATTACTTTAAACTAGTTATTTATTCTTTATTTGGTAGTATTTTCAATCTACAACTATTTTCAAATTTTAGTTTTGAAAACTTCTACCCTTAAAGGGCGGTTCGATGGGCGACCATGCCTTCTATATCCTTATTGAATATCTTTCAAACTTGTGCATGAGTAGGGTTGTAGGTATGAGTTATACACATGATCTTCATGTTATTTCATTTTTGTATACTCATATTTATTTTCTTATATATGTATGCTTCAAATTTCAATTAGTATCAGTTTCAATTGGTATTTTCATTTTTATACATATATATATATGATTTGATTATGCTTGTTTTATAATGTCTTTATATATTTTTTAAAAAGGCACAGATTATATTTATGCTAAGCTCGATTTTACCCTAAATGTTAATTGGTATCTTTACAAACTTATGCATTGATTTTAATTGGTATTTTTTGGTATCAAAATATATTTCATGTTTCACCATCAATTGGTATCAAAATTTACTATTGGTATCTTAAAAAAAAATTCTCTACAAGTGGTACCAACTTTTATTTTTGTCAACTACAATTTGATTTCATTGATATTATAATTTATTTTTTGACTTCAAGAAATTTCAAAAATTTGTTTTAAAATTGGTTTCAAAATTTTTTGGTATATATTGCCTATATGCAAGGGAAGCTTAACATCTTCTCTATATATAAATTCATGTTGAGTGTATCTCACATTAAAGAGTTTCACCTCTCTTCTTTACGTGATACATATGTGTAGGTGGAGCTTAACTTCTCCATTTATACATTGTATATTATGCTTTATGTGAGTTAGGGTCTAGTCATCCCTTCTCCATGTAATGCATGTATGCAGGAGGAGCTAACTTAACGTCTCTCCTCTTCATGAATGTATATCACATATACATCTTTATTGTTCGATTGTCTTCACCCCTTTGTCGGTGAATTGACAAAAAGGGGGAGAAGAATTTAGTGAGTTTATATATGCATGCTTAATATTGGTATTTATGTATATATATGTTTTGTTTAGTTTATAAGCCTTCATCGAATATCCTTATGTTTATTTGCTATGCATGAGTTAAGGGGGAGCTTATGTGAAGCTTATCTTTAATCCATGCATATATAACTCCATAAGTTTTCTCATCATCAAAAAGGGGAAGAACTTTGGCCCAAAGTCCCATCACTCCAGTTTGATGATGATTAACTTATGTAGTTATAGTCTAATAATCTTGTGCTTATTTAGTTTCAGATATTTGATCAAGATCTTAGTAGGTGCTTAGCTACAACAAAAGATTCAAAATCAAGTTTTGAAGCTAGCACGTGTTGATTCAAGAGTTCGCATATCAAGATCTCATCAAGTACTCAAGAGGAGGCTAACTCATTGGATCAAGGTTTGGATCAAGTCAAGAAGGAGAAGAAGATTTTCTAGAGAAGGTTATCAAGACTTGAGTCTAGTCTTGTAGGTGTTAAGATTCTGTATTTTAGACAAAATATAAAAGATAGATTAGTTGTCGATTGCTCAAGCTCATATACACATACACAAAATTTATATAGTATTTTCATTAAAATAGTTTTTGTTTTAGAAAATACTGCTTTGGTTTTAAGCTTCAAAGTATACATTCTTATGTTTCATGATTAGATTTCATCAAAACAAGTTTATATGTGTTTTGGATTTCATCCATGCACATTGTTGGTTAAAATGTTTAGAAAAACTTATTTGATGTTTCCATATCAAGTGTTTGAGTTTTGTGTTTATCAAAACTTATTTTAGAGCTTATTATCAAAATCATATATATTTCATCTTATATGTGTATGGGTATCCATACACACTAAGCTTCAAAAGTGTTTAAAATATCTTATTTTTGTATTTGAAAAAGTTTTGAAAAAATCATTTTTCAAAAGTGTTTAAAATATCTTATTTTTGTATTTGAAGAAGTTTTGGAAAAATCGTTTTTCAAATTAAAGATTATTTTTGAAAAATACAGATTTTTGTTTAAGGCTAAATTTTATATCACAAAAATAGTTCAAAAAGTTTGTAATATATGTCAATTTTTTATCACACATTTTTGTACCTCAAAGTATTTCAATGAACTTATTTTTGAAGATTTTATGTGATTTTAAGGGATTTTATAAGAGTTTATAAGACCAAGTTTTAAATCCCCAAAATTCCTGACCAAGCCTTCTGGCAATCGATTGGGCGATCAATCAATATGCACAAATATGTGCACGAGCCTTGGCTTGAGGACTGATCGACCAGGCGGTCGACCGATCAAGAGAGTTCACTCTCTAGAACTAGCCCCGGTCGCGCAGAACTAGAACTAGATTCTTCGCCCCTACCCTTGTACCAAGAAGCAAGTTCAAAACAGAAGGATAATGAGCTCGTCTATTAAAAGTTATTAGTTGAGACGGGGCTATCTCAGATTTCTCGAGTAAGGAGACAGGCTAGATGGGGAAACAAAATCGATTTCATAGGAAGACGTGTGCCAATCCACTTATTTTCGAACTGTGAAGAAGGAGAATCGAATAAGTCAAGGCGATTCGCTTCCTCTGCTCTGGCAGCTCCTTCAGCTAGCAAGCTATGTTGGTTGGGGCATTTCCATTACGTGTTGTTTGGGCATTTCCATTGCGAAGGATTCCAAACGAGTGCGGCTACAGAGCTTTGCTCTTTAGATCTTGCCTCGGTTGACCGACCGGTCAACCGACAGGTTAAGACCTGGGTGCGATCGACCGGACGGTCGACCAACAACCCCAACGGTCATAAATATGACCGTTGGCTGGTCGACCGACCGGTCATCTGGCTTGCAGTTTGACCCCAACGGCTATATTTCTAAACTCTATATAAGGGGCCTGTTTTGGCAAGTTTCACACAAGGTTTTGGAGTAGTTTTAGAGCCAGTTTTTCCCATCTCTCTTAGGGTTTTTCTTCACTTGTTTTTTGGGCTAAAACTTTCATATCAAAAGGAGAGTTTTTAAGAGTGTTTTCAAAAGAGATTTCTTGAGTTTTTCACCATAACTCTATCTTTTTTTCTGACACATACTTGAGCATTTCATTGCTATATCAATCCTCTAGGGATCTTTATTGTGAGAGTTATTCTTGTGATCAAGAGAAGTGATCATAAGATTTCATTCTTGTATTATGAGGAGTTGTAGAAGTTGTGGCCTTAGTGAAGAGAGTTTTATGGTGATCAAGTGAAGTTATCACCAAGTGTTCCAACTTATGGTTGGAGGAGTAGTAAGTCGTGCAGCCTCGGCAAGCTAGTATTTTGCGTGTGCTGTTCTTATGGGAACAAGTGAGGGACTTGCGGGTCCAAGAGTTCTAGTGTGAACTCGTTATAGGTATTACGGCACCGAGTGATCTTGCAGGATCATTATAGTGGAAATCCTTCATAGTGTTGAAGGCGGGACGTAGAGCAAGGGTGCTCGAACCTCGAAACAATTCTCCAGTATTTGCGATTGCTTATCTTTCTCTCTTGTTGAGACTTAAAAAAGACAAGATTCTTATTGGCCCGAACAATGTCTAAACTTGTTGACATTTACAAAAGACAAGTGACAGACAAGCTGACGACCAGTTTTCACCCATCTCCGAGGGACAAGGAAGCAACTTGGACTCCACTGATCTAGCAAGCAGACAGTGAGCCCGGATTGTCTCTAAACAGACCTCAGTAGGTCTAAGATGCTAGCACTTAGCATCACATAGCCCAAAGAGATAGCCTCTCCTGAGAGGCTAAGATCATCCAACTTCACCTTGAAGCCATTCAAAGCTCCGCCAGGAAGCTAACTTATAGCTTCGCCTAAACTGCTGAAGCACAACTCCGCATAGAGAGTCAGCTTCGCCTGAAGCCTTACGCAACTGCGCAGAAGGGTATGTGGTAGCTTCGCCACAGACGACATCTAGCTCCACTGAAGAGCTTTCTTCTGACTTCGCCAGATACTGCCTCCAGCTCCGCTGTGAGTTCAAAGCGGGCACGCCGCTGCTGGTATGCTATGGTCAACCTTTGACAAATTAAATCTCCAGATGAGATCAGATCTAATCGGGATCAAGATCAAATCCAGTCAAGATCAAATCTGAGATCTAATTTGGCAGTTGATTGCCACAATCTCTTGACTCTTCTAAAACGATTAAGAGGATCAGGAGAGATCTTTTAACGATATGGAAAGAATCAAAACGGATCAGGAGGATCAACCGATCTGCCACTTCTAGCTTCGCAAAAGCTGATCCTAGCCTCGCAGCAAGGCTACTTTCCAGATTTAAACAGATTTGATTCAATCTGTTTCCATATTTTCAAGGGACGATTTTATCTTTGCTCTCCCTATAAATAGCCCACCAGGTGCACAAGGAGAGAAGACCTCCGAAAAAAGACCACGCACATGCGCAAGAGAGGACGACTTCTGAAAAAGAGAGAGGACTCCACAAGCAGAGACTTCTTCACAACGCACCATGCGCACAAGAATTCAGAGACTTTTAGAGAATTGCTTCTCTATTCAGGGTGCTGATACCCTAATACCTTCTTCTCAAGGAATCTCCGGAACCAGGTGAGAAGGAATTCCTAATTGAAGGCGGTTTTGAGAAGTAGCAAGATGGTTCTACCAACCTTCTGTTCTCTAATTCTCCGAACCAGGCGAGAAAGGAATCTCATCGCTCGCATCGTCAAAGGGACAAAGTGGTCGCGCACTGACCATACTCCTATCGGCACACTTCTCCAGAATCTCTGAGGAGATCTACTTGTAATATTTTAGAATACTTGTAATTTAGCTCCTCAACTCTTTTATTGTAAGTTTTCCCCTTTGCAAATCCATGGAAAACAAGATGGCGACTCCGCTGGGGAAGAATATCTCCCTCGATTAATGCGAGAGAAGTCATTCTGACCTCGAAAAAGGAGTAATTTTTCTTGTAATTGACCCGCAGTAGTTGGCCTCAGAAAAGGGAAGATGTTCCAAAGCGAACTTATTCCAGACGCAGAGCTACCCGGATGCGAAGCTACTCAGAATTGCGAATCTACATGATTCTTCAGCGAACTTATCCCAACGCAGGATTGAAAACGAAGCTGAACTCAACCACCATGGCGACGTTCGTACTTCACATACCACCGATCAAAGCAGTTCAAAGTATTTCGAAGTCTGAGCTATTGCAGACTTTCGAAAACTTTGAAGGGGGTCTTGTTGACACTTAAAAAAGATAAGATTCTTACTGGCCCGAATAATGTCTAAACTTGTTGACATTTACCAAAGACAAGTGACAGACAAGCTGACGACCAGTTTTCACCCATCTCCGAGGGACAAGGAAGCAACTTGGACTCCACTGATCCAGCAAGCAGACAGTGAGCCCGGATTGTCTCTAAACAGACCTCAGCAGGTCTAAGATGCTAGCACTTAGCCTCACATGAGCCCAAAGGGATAGCCTCGCCTGAGAGGCTAAGATCATCCAACTTCCCCTTGAAGCCATCAAAGCTCCACCAGGAAGCTAACTTATAGCTTCGCCTGAACTGCTGAAGCGCAACTCCGCACAGAGAGTCAGCTTCGCCTGAAGCCATACGCAACTGCGCAGAAGGGTATGTGGTAGCTTTGCCACAGACGACATCTAGCTCCACTGAAGAGCTTTCTTCTGACTTCGCCAGATACTGCCTCCAGCTCCGCTGTGAGTTTAAAGTGGGCAGCGCCGCTGTTGGTCTGCTATGGTCAACCTTTGACCAATTAAATCTCCAGATGAGATCAGATCTAATCGGGATCAAGATCAAATCCAATCAAGATCAAATTTGAGATCTAATTTGGCAGTTGATTGTCACAATCTCTTGACTCTTCTAAAACGAGTAAGAGGATCAGGAGAGATCTTTCAACGATATGGAAAGAATCAAAACGGATCAGGAGGATCAACCGACCTGCCACTTTTAGCTTCGCAGAAGCTGATCCTAGCCTCACAGCAAGGCTACTTTCCAGATCTAAACAGATTTGATTCAATCTGTTTCTATATTTTCAAGGGACGATTATTGTTTGATCGATTTTTACCTGCACACAAAATATGAATATTAGATCTGAGAATTAAAGGTGTGCGAGGTGCTCAATACTAATCCGCGGTAGCAAGGCTATGCGGGTCGTGATCCTCAGGGAGGGACTGCGATGGAAGCGTTAAGCAAGTTTCTCTAAAGTTTTTATTTTTATTAGTTAAGTTAGAAAGATAGCGGTATTTACAATGGTCGGAAAAAGAATATGGAGATGAGTTATGATTTAATCTACAAAAAGAAAAGAAAAGAAAAGAAAAGAAAAGAAAAGAAAAGAATACTTACTTGAGTTTGGTTGAAGAAAAACGTGAAAACCTTACATGTTCTACCTTACTTAGGAGGCGTTCCACGAATAGATCATAAACTCGAGCTCAATCCCTGTGCACATTATATCGTCAAGCATATCAAGAACGAAGTGATGCATAGCTTGGAGGAGAACGTCTTCATGAACTATCGCTGGTTCTCACATAGCTTAGTTATACTTGCTTTTGGAATCCACTTGCATGTTCATCAACAACCATAAGAGATCACAGAGAAAAAGAAAGGAAAACAAAAAGAAAAATAAAATATAAGAACAATGAACAAAAGAAAAATAATTACCTTTATTGCTTTAATCAATGACAGAGAAGAGAAGATACATCGGTGTCACGCTCAACATAAGCCTCTCTCTCTCTTGAAAATAAAAAGAAAAACCTAACTACAACCTAGAAGAAGACTAAAACCTAGCTTTTTGGCCCTTGGCTCTTCGCTGGACGCTTTCTGTGTTGCATCTGCAGGGGTATTTATAGGAGTTGGAAGATGTAGAGTCCTAGCACAACTCTCCCAAAAATCTTATCTCCAGACTTGTGGCACTTATCCATAGAAGTTCAAATCAAATCTGTCCTGCAATTTATTATCCTGTTGATCGCCGAAATTGGCTTATCTACGGACTGAATTGGAAAGTTTGATCAACATAAGAGTTGTAGGGCTTCAAGTCTTCTTTCTGGAGGATTTTGAATCATCGGATTTGCATATCTGTAGCAAAAGGTATGATCTGAATACTAAACATGTACAGTCTAAATCCGAATTTATCTTTAAACTCTTTCCTGCAAGCATTTAGGGTTGAATAGAAGTCTATCCTTCCCTCTTCTTTGTATTTGCAACTTTGGCCCTTGTATATTTGCACTTTGGACATTTGGTATTTGCACTTTTACACCTGGGCTTGGACTTGGGCTTGGATATGGGCTTTTGGGCTTCATTAAGTTTTATTTCCTATAAAAATAAGAACTCGAGGCCTGCACACAATAAATCACAAAATATTAATAAATGTGCAGAATTAAATGAATAAATATGAAAATGTGATGGTAAATGTTATGATAAAAATGCATTTTTCACTACCAATCAATTATACCCTTGCTCTCCCTATAAATAGCCCACCAGGGGCACAAGGAGAGAAGACCTCCGAAAAAAAAGACTACGCATAGGCGCAAGAGAGGACGACTTCTAAAAAAGAGAGAGGAGTCCACAAGCAGAGACTTCTTCACAACGCACCGTGCGCACAAGAATTCAGAGACTTTTAGAGAATTGCTTCTCTATTCAGGATGCTGATACCCTAATATCTTCTTCTCAAGGAATCTTCGGAACCAGGCGAGAAGGGATTCCTAATTGAAGGCGGTTTTGAGAAGTAGCAAGAGGGTTCTACCAACCTTCTGTTCTCTGATTCCCCGAAGCAGGCGAGAAGGGAATCTAATCGCTCACATCGTCAAAGGGACAAAGTGGTCGCGCGCTGACTAGACTCCTATCGGCACACTTCTCCAGAATCTCTGAGGAGATCTACTTGTAATCTTTTAGAATACTTGTAATTTATCTCCTCAACTCTTTTTATTGTAAGTTTTCCCCCTTGCAAATTCATGAAAAATATCTCTCACTTGTGTTTATATATCTTGCATGCTTATATTGTTTATCTCTTTATATGCTTGATATACTTGTGCCTAATTGATATATGCTTGGGATTGTTTGCTTACACTTGTATTCAACTATGAGAGTCATAGTGGCACCTTAACTCTTAATCTAGAGAAATCTTGAGGAAATAGTCCAGAGCCCTTAACTGGGAATTCAGTTACACTTTTTGGTGTTACTTGGTGTGTTTGGCATAATATCTTTAGTTTGCATAATTAGTTTTAATTCCTCATTAATTTACATTAGATTAGCTTGTGCACCTATTCACCCCCCCTCTAGGTGTATTTCACATGAAATATAGAATGTCTACTTCTGATACTCAACCATTTAACTCATAATTCAACAATCGCCAATCCCATCTAAATGCTATCAAGATCTAATATAAATCTCAGGTCAAACTCCAACTCTAAATAAGTCCATACATATATCCAAGTTGAAAGTACACCTAGAGGGAATGGTGAATAGATCTACTAGCTAATATAGGACAAATGATGCGAAATTAAAAACTTTAATCACTAACACACTATGTGTAAACAAGAGCGAGTCTAAATTTCCCGTGAAAGGCTCTAGAACTACTCCCCGTGATTCCTCTAAACTAAGAGTGGAGGAGCTTCAATAGCTCTCTTGGTTGAGCACAAGTGTAGGCAAACAAACAATGCCAAGCATGTATATATATAAGCAATGAAAGATATAAAGTAGAGTTAAAGAGTTGAAGATCAAACACAAACACCAGGATATGTTTCGAGATTCGATCCACTGCTCTACATCCCTGCCTTCATACAAAAGGATTTCAACTGTGTACTATAGGATCTTCCACATAGGGATCTCCACTGAGGAATTACAACTTACAACCTTGGAGTACACAGCTCCAACTCTCACACCTCTACACAAGAGGGAGCACAAAGCAAAGAAAGAAAAGTTATAACCTTGGTGATCCAATGATCACAAACAATACTTAGTGATCTCAAAGGATCACAAATAATTTTCTTATAAAAACAAAGATCCTAAAGATAGATTTACAATTGGATAGCTCGAGTATGTGAGAAATCAATGTGCTTGGAAAAGAAACAACAAAGGATAAACTTCTTGATAGATAGGAAAAATGAAGAACAAAGTAGAATTCCCCAAAGCTTATATTTCTTTGATTTTTCAAAACTTTGAAAACAATAAAAGATAAAGAATTTTTGGCTCAAAAACTTCTTCAAAAACTCTTCAGAAAGTAGGCAAAATAACTTTTAAAAACTTGTTAAAAATCTTGTTCAAAACTGGCCAAGAGAACCCTTTTATATAGGGCTAGCCAAAACTAGCCATTAGGGCAGAACCCAGGCCTGACAGACCTGTCGGTCGACCGGGCGGTCGACCGGGCGGTCGATCGGCCAACGGTCAAAAATCTGATCGTTGGGGTTAACAGTCAACCGACCAGTCAACCGTGACCATGACCATGCTAGGTCGGTCGACCTTTCAGTCGATCGGGCCTCAAATCATAGAGTGCCCAAAAGAGACCTCTGGTCTCTCTGTCGGTTGACCGGGTCGGTCGACCGCTGAAGGCATGTGCACTATGTGCACATCAGTCAATCGCTCGGTCAACTGAGGGAAGCCTCGGAACGGGTTATAGGGTTTGAAAATGTAGCTTTGTTAATACCTTAAAAATTCAAATAAAATACATAAAATTTCAGGAAAATAAGTTCTTATTAACCCTTTGAAATTCAAATATGTGTGATAAAAAATCACTTCATATTACAAACATGTTGAACTATTTTTGAGGTATTAAAATTAAACCTTAAAACCAAAACCAATATTTTTCAAAACCAAGTTCTAAATGGAAATCCGATTTTTTCAAACTTGTATAGATACAAAAACATGACATTTGAAACACGTATCAAGCATAGTGTGTATGGATGGAATTCAATACACATGTAAATGATTTATCTATGTTACACATGTAAATGATATATCTATGTTTTTGACATTAAATCCAAAATGGTTAAACATTTGAAACAAAAATGGTTAAACTGAAACTAAAAACTATTGAACTTGTGTGTGTATACTTGAGCATATCAAAAACTAAACTCTCCTTACACAAGATCTAAATTAAAACAAAACAAACCTAAACCGAAGTCTTCTTGTCGATCTTCTTCTTCAAGACGACTCAATCTAAACTTGATCAAACTCCTCTTTAGTTCTAGATGCGATCTTGAAGCGCGAGCTGTTGAATCAACACGTGATAGCTTTAAAACTTGACTTTGAATCTTTTATTGAAGCTAAACACCTACTAAGATCTTGATCAATATCTGAAATTATATAAACACAAGATCATTACTACGTTTAACTACATGAGTTAATCATCATCAAAACTAGAGTGATGGGTCTTTGGGCCAACACAAGTGTTCTCCATTGATTTTATAAAGGGGAAAATTTACAAAAAATATCGAGGAGCTAAATTACAAGTAATTGAAAAGAAAATTACAGGTAAATCTCCTTTAAGATTTCTGGAAAAATGTTCCGAGAGGAATCTGATCAGCGCGCGACCACTTTATCCCTTTGACGATCGACCAGTCAGATGATCGAACTACCTCCGCTTTGGAATTCCTTCTAGCCTGGTTCTAGAAATTCCTTGAGAGGGAGGAAGATTTTAGGGTATTAGCACCCTGAATTTATCCTTATAGGTTTAGAGAAGCAATTCTCTGAATTCTTGGAAGCGAGAGAGTAGATCTCTAATTTCCACTCTATCCTGGCCCGTTTCTCCTCTCCCCCTTTTGTGTACCTCTGGTAGGCTATTTATAGGGAGAACTAGGGTATAATCGCCCTGAAAATCTAGAAACAGATTGAGTCAATCTGTTTTGTATCTGGAAAGTAGCCTCGCCGCGAGGCTAGAATCAGCTTCTGCGAAGCTAGGGATAGAATATAATGCTAATCCCTTGATTCGCTCCGCTAAATGAGGGATACTCCCTTGATCCTCTCTAGTTAGTTGAGAGATCTCTCCTGATCTTCTTACTTGATCGGGAGAGTCAAAAGATCATGGCAGGTAACTGCCAAATTTGATTTCAATCAACATGATCCCATCTGGAGATTTGATTAGTGAAAATGACTATAAAGGACTCGCAGTGGAGTCGTTGCGTTGAGCTCATAGCGGAACTGGGAGAAGCTTCTGGCGAAGCTAGAAGAAAGCTCTCAGCGGAGCTAGATAAAACTTGTGGTGAAGTTACCGGTCAACCTTTTACGCGGCTGCGTGGAGCTTCGAGCGAAGCTAACTTTCTGCGGAGTTAACTAAGCATGTCCAGGTGAAGCTGTAAGTTAGCTCGCAGTGAGGATATGAAGGAGCTTCCTGCGATGCTAAGAAACTTTGGTTTCTCATGCGAGACTTATCTCGTTGTGTTCGTGCGAGACTAAGTGTTGAGCTAACTTAGTGTCTCTGGACCTGCTTGGGCCTTTTCACGAGCTTTTAAGGACAATCTTGGTTTACTGCCTGCTTCACTGGATCAGTAGAGTCCAAGTTGCTGATTCGTCCCTTTGAGATGGGTGAACTGGTCGTCGGCTTGTCTGCCACTTATCTTTTGTAGATATCAACAAGTTAAACATTATTCAGGCCAGTTAGGAATCTTGTCTTTTTTAGAGTGTCAACAAGACCCCCTTCAATTTTTTTGTGAATCTGAAACGGAATGGTTCAGATTTTGAAATACTTTGAACTGCTTTGATGGTGTGTGGTTATGAACATCGCCTTTGAGGTTGAGTTCAACTTTGCCTTTAGCCCCACTTTTAAGCTGGAATAAGTTCGCCAAAGAATTGTATTCGATTTCGTGTAGCTTCGCTCTTTTGGGTAGCCTCGCGCTTATGGGTAGCTTTGTGCTTAGGTCTCCCGGTGTGGCTTCGCTTCGGATCGGGCTGGAACGACGTTCCTTTCTCGAGGCTAACTGGTTTTTGTGAGTTGCGAGAAGGGTTGCTCCCTTTTTCGAGGTTAGAATAACCTCTCTTGCATTAACGAGGGAGATTATTCCCTTTTCCGAAGTTCAAATAACTTCGTGCGCATTCCCAAGGAGACTATTCCCTTTCTCAAATCCAAGCACTTGAATGCTTTAAATTCACCCGCGCCTCCAAGCTTGAAGTAGCAGCGACGTGGTCAGGCCATGAGCCCTATAAATAGAACACTTATAGTTCTTCTCAGAGAAACATACTTTTCTCGTTCTGAAAAGTTTGTTTATAACCTCTCCCCATTGCTCAAGCAAGAAAGTTGAGGCCCCTTGAAGTAATGGGGACTCTCACTCAATCAAGAACTGGTGAGCCTCGGCCATCTAGTGACTTTCAGGGAGTTTGTCACCCTTAATCTTCTTAGTTTTACCAGCTATCTTAGGGATTAAATTCCCTTGGTCTTTGTATTTGGCTGACTTTCAGAAAAGGGTTTCAGCCCTATTTTTCAGCTTCTCGGTGAAGCTAGCATTCTCGCACTTTTCATGCAGAGTCGTTGCCTTGATCTGTCTTCCTGTTAAATTTGCCATATAGGCAAGGCTTAGGACTTGGTCCTTTTAAGGTTGAGTCAGTCTTGCCATATAGGCGGGGTCAAGACTGCGTCCCTCTAGGCCAGTCTAGCCTAGCCATATAGGCGAGGCTAGTACTTGGTCTTTTCTATGGCTTCTCCAGCCTAACTGTCTTGGTCGGGGCTAAAACTTGGCTTATGTTAAACTAGTCTATCATTACCGTGCAAGCGAGGCTATCCTCTACTTAGCTGAAATCCGTCTTCAAGGCACAACTGGATAGCTTTGGCCAAAGAATTTTGACTTAGCATTCCACCCTCTTTTTGATTTGATGCTAACTTGTTTTCTGTTTTCATTGCAGCGAACTATGCTCGCTCGTCTTTCGTCTTGGTGAAAGAGACCAGAAACTTGCCTCTTGATTTTCAAGTTGAACTTTGATCATAAGCAGGCGAAACATACTGGAGCAGCTGATGTGTGTTCCAAGAAGAGGTTGGCAGTTACTTATCCGAGATGATCCACTTTGGGAAGGGCTGGTAATCGCTTATCCGAGATGATCTACTTCGGGAAGGCAGACGTCACCAGTATGATCTTGGATCCTTCCTTTACTAATTTTGTTTAAGGAACATCCAGCTTTCTGGTGGCAAGCAATCCCTTGCCAATTTTAATCAAAGAAGATCCAGCTTCTTGATGGCAAAATTTGCCATTAAGCGAAGGATTACGGCCTTATGCAGGAGGAAGGCCTTTCGTGTCCAGTTGGTTTGGCTTACCACCCTGAGGGTAGATAGGACAACTTGTATGCCTTTGGAGCAAAGATTCTGTTATATAAAAAACAATCTTGATGTAGTATCAATGTATCTTCCCTTTTGAATCAGTAAAAAATTTTATTTTCTGCTTATCTACTTTGTTCCCCTCCTTTTCGATTCGAGAACACCTGGAATGGACTAGCTTAGGTAAGTCCTTTCCTTAGGAGGAAATAAAAGTTCTTAGCGGAGCTAAGCTTCCAGCGAAGCTGAAGACAGATTTTCAACTAAGTCAGGAACAAGTTTCTTGCGAAGCTAGCACTGAATTTCCGTGAAGTTAGAGATGAGCTTGTAGCGGAGCTAAGGCTCGTCTTTTAGCGAAGTTACTCAAGCGTCGCGCGAGGTCAACGCTGAACTCAAAGCAGAGTTAGCCCTTGGCGGGGCTGAAGTAGGGCTTCTCGGGAAGGCGCTTAGGCACCGTTTCAAATTGATTTGAAATGGCCGCCTGCGCTCCTTTTGAGGAGTAAAAATTAAGACATTTTATGTCTATAAAAAGCCGATTAGGCTGAAAGAGAGAGAATCACTTCTCTTTGAACAAGTCTCTTTCTCCTCCTTCTCCTTTGTTAAGATTTTCAGAACTTTTCATTTCTTTCATGGCTCCCAAAAGATGGGCATGCAAAGAGGTAGCATCTCTGCGACGGAGGGGCCTTCTTCTTCTCCGGTCATCGAACGCCCCATTGCGGGTATGGATTTTTTTCTTTTATTTGGAGATTTTCGTCTCTTTTTGAAGCCATTTACTTGCTATTTCATGGTGAATCTGGAGTGATTCATCATACTCCAGTGATGTCAGGGAGTTGCTCTCCCTTAATTTAAATCCACCGAATTTTTAGGGGATTTAATTCCCCTTCAATTTCATGAATTGAAATTTAGAAACCGAATGGTTTCTTCTCCAAGCTTCTATGCGAAGTTAGCCCTTAGGGCCATTCACGTTCTGTCATGGGGCAGGATGTGAAGCTAGCTCTCAAAGCGTAGCTGGAAAAAGGACCTTAAAATCCTTTGAACAATTTTAGGCACAAGTGCCTTTCCAGTGAAGTTAGCCCTTAGGGGATTCTTTGCATTCTGTTCAGTGACAGAATGCGAAGCTAAGCTTCTAGAGCGAAGCTAACTCTTAGAGATCTTCTACACTTTACCGTTGTGTAGGATGTGGAGCTGAGCCTTAGGACGAAGCTAATGCTAGGTTAGCTTCGCTCAGAGAGTGAAGCTATGCCTTAGCAAAAATTTTTTGCTTTAGCTTTCTTTTTCTTCAGCAAATGAACTAATATGATTTCTTTTTGCTTTTGCAGTGCACTATACTCTGGGTCCTTTGAGCAGTCTCTTCAGAACAGCCAGGGGACTGGATGGCAATGTTTGCCTGCAATTCCAGGGGCAAGCCTCATTATTCAGTGAGCGAAGTGCTTCCGGTCAGGATGTCCTTATCTACGCCGGAGATCAGCGTACTATGAGGAGCATCTTAACTACTGCTCCCCTCGAGGATTGTGACCGAAAAATCTATCAGAAGCCTGGCTTTATGTTCGGGGATGCAGCACCAGATACCGATAATCAGCTGCTGGCCGGAGAAGGGCAGTGAATTTTCAATCTGGATGGCGAGAAGTATTATCTCCCATCTAGCAAGCGTCATTTTCCATTGTCTTTCTTCCAATGAGTGATGAGGGTTCGGAAGATAAAGTGGCAAGTGACTCGGACTATCGACTCCATTCACGTGGGGAATTGGATAGCTTCTTCTCCCGGTTATACAAGGGTGGGTCCTCCTCGCTGCGTATTGGGTCTCCACCCTAGGAACGTTCTCCCAGACATCCCAGTGGGGGAAAATCCCGCCGTGGCTCAGACTTTTGGAAACTAGTTCTTCAAGGCTCATGGTAATTATCCAGCCACAGATTTTAAGACCCCTGGGTGGATTCATCCCCCCAAGGCCTGGTGGAGGGACTTGACCTTATATGTCTTGGCCCATTTTGAAGAGGATCTGGAGAGATTGGGACTCTACGAGGCTGTCAGGGCAACCTATTACGGCATCCAGATGAGCGTAGCGAACTTCTGTGCCATCTTTGAGTTATACTGTCCAGTTATAGGGACTTTCTTCACCCCTGTAGGCTAATTGGGCATGGCCTTGCACGAGATGTGGGAAGTTTCTGCTCTGCTCTTGGGATCTCTCCCTTATGAAGAATATTTCTTGTACGAGGCGGAATTGACACTTCTGGAGAACAGGAGCCCGCCTTATTTGAGACTTATCGGGAATTGATGTGCCACCTTTACATTTGCTCGAGTATGCATGGGAGCCATAAAGGAGCTTCAAGCAGTTCGAAGAGCTGGGGGAATTATTTGTTCCCCAACCTGGAAGATGCTCCTGATGCAGCTTACTGTGGGGTTGTAGACGAGGATATTTTTCGAAGGTTGCAAGAACACTCCCAAGGGGATATGATTTTGGAAGAAGATGATGGACCCTATGAGAAAGGTGATATTCTCTGGAGTTTCCATCACCAGGCTCGTCGACTGATATCCCAGAAGGCACTTTTGGCCGGTTTTTTATCGGTTTGGTTGAAGAGATGTGTGGTGCCATCTTCTTCTGGTGACGTCATTCTTCCGACTGTCTTATTACCAGCCATTCGTCTAGTCTACGGTCATTCCCTTGGACTTCTCCCGGCGATGGTGTGTTGTATTCAGCGGGTCCTTCGTGCATTGACGGAGGCTTTCTGTAGGCCACCAATGATGAAGAGGGGAAAAGGCACTATCCTGCCGTACGATGGACCAAACCCCAGGATTGGTTTGCCATACACCTATTTGATGGCATGGTTCACCCTTCACTGCCCCTCCATTATCCAAGCCTGTGAGGAGCCTACAGAAGGTGTCCAGATGGCGCTTCTCCGTCGATTTGAGGGATGTTCGTGGTCACGGACTTATGTGGCCGCGGTTCGCAAACTGCTGTGCCGGCACAACCTCTACAGTCTTTTTCGTTGTTTTCCCCACATTTGCGATGCAGGTTACAAAGAATTCATGGATGTAGAAGATGGGTAGACGTCGCTGAGCAGGGGGTCTTGGAATGGCTAGTTAGCATCTGGCCATCCCATCTGGTGTACAGGAGTGGGGATACCTGCTACTTGGAATCCTATGTCCCGAGCCGGTTTGCTCGTCAGTTCAGGTATGACCAACTATATGTAGGTAACCCGAACACCAGCCTGGCCTTCATGGGGAGCCTGATTGATGGTGCTCGTGCCTGGCGGTTCTACATTACCGGCTGTACTGAGGCGCGGCTGTGCATGCTGCTGAGGACTCTGAACCTTCAGACAACTTTAGGGTTCTGTCAGTGGTACACTTCGAACTCTATACCAACTGGGTTTTCTATTAACTCATTTGGTGTGAAATTGATCTCTCAGCGGCTGAAGCGGAAAGTCACCGAGAGAGGCAAGGATAGGAGAGTTCGTGTGCCAGGCCTCGGAGAGTTCGTTGCTACTATTGATAGTGAGGCCTCGGACGCGAAAAGTCTCCGCTTTGAAGGAAATACGGGTGTTGAGGCTCCACCAGATGCTCCTGGTGGGCAAGGCACGGGCCCCATGGAAGATGTGGGGGTAGAGGAAGTGGAGGAAGAAGATCCCGATGTCCACTTCAAACGAAAAGGGTAGTGAAGAAGCCTCGTCGCTACACTCCCACTGTTATTGCAGAGGGTGAATCAGTTGCGGTGCCTCCTCCTCCTTCTCCGTTAGTCATTAAGCTATCGGCTCTGAGGCAGACAGTTGATAAAGCTGCTCCTGACCTGAGTAAGTTCAGTTCTACTATTGCGACATACACTTATATTTCATACAGCTCATTCGTTTATCCTATGATTCAAGAACCGAGACGGCAAAAGAATCGAGAGCCAAAGCTGTAGGAGAACAGGGGGATTATTATGATCCTGTGTTCACTTATAAAGAAGGTGATGAGGCTAGCGACTTCGTCATCTCAGAAGACTCTGAAGGTAACGAGGATGACGTCGGTCCTTTGGGTGTTGGGACCTTCAAAGGAAGTCCCCTGGCCTCCAGCTCTATAGGATGGACCACCGAGGGTTCGGTGAGTGAAGGTGAGCCGGCCGTTCCTCTTGACTCTGCCAAAAACAATCCTATGGAGCCTGAGGGGGGATTGATGCTGCCGTCGAGAAAGTTCAAAGAAACACTGCGGCTCAGGCAGTTGAGGCGATATCATTTCTCGGTAATACTTTGATCTTTTGTGAGTAATTCTCTCCCGATATTCATTATGCCTCGCTCAAACAAAGTCTTGCCACAGGTGTTCCGCCTTTGGATGCATCGACTTCAAGGGAGCCAGCCAATCTTCCTGAGGAAATCAGGGGAGAAGTAAGTACTTCGACTACCACGGACGCTGCTGAGTTGGATGCCTTGTATCACACCTGCCCTCTTATCAGCCCGAACCGATCAGTGAAAAAGTGGCTGAGGGGACAGTGGTTACGGAACCAATTTCATTTCCAACTACATCGGTAGGTGAGATGCCAGTGATTTTGTTAACGTTGTCTATCCTGACAACCACGGAGCTGAAGGTAATTACCAGCCCTACGTCTCTTACACTGGTTGTTGTGCCAGCCCTACTTCCATTGTGGCTAGTGTGCTGGTTTCAATGAGGACTCCTCCGAGATCACCGGCGACCCCTCATATTTCTCCAGCCAGTGCTCCTGCCATCCCCTTTAGGTTATGTCAGTGAAACCGGTGGAAGCTTTGCCTTCAGGGGCCACTCATTCACTGAGAGTAGTTGAAGTCGAGAATGAATTTGTAGCTGAGCTAGTCGACGGCTTTTATAAGGGCTTGAAGCGATCTGTTGCTTTGGTCTTGAGGGGCTCGACTACCTCGTTCTCTGCTTTGAAGGTGGTCCTCTCTAAAGTACTGACAGCATTCGAGACTTTGAAGGGGATGACTAAGCTGCCACATTAGAGCTTCTGGTGGAGAGGCTTGAGAGGGATGGGATATAGACGAATGGCGCTGTCTCAGCCATTCAGATTTAGACTCCTCAGTTAATGAACAGCTTGAATACCTTGCTGCTCAAATGCGTGAAGCTCATCTTACTGCTCAGGAAGCAGCTAAGACAATTTCTTCAGATTTAAAATCCTTAGAGAGAAGGAAAGTAGAAATTAGAGATGCCATAGATGCTTCTAATAGTGCTCTTCTCGACGCTGAGGATAAGATTGAAAAGGTCAAGAAAATGATCAAGAAAGCTAATCTTCTTCTGTCCATGGCTGAACCGGTGCATCTTGAGGAGATCGCTCGGCTAGAGCAGCTTAAGGCTCAAAATGACGAAGTCCTGCAACAGGAGCTAGCACAGAGGGCAACTTTGGCTGAAATTGAGGCTCGCCTGTTTCAGACAGCGAGCTTTAATGAGGACGAGTTGAGGTCAGACATTCATCAGAGCTGCTGAGGAGAGAAAGAATAGGTTGGCCATCCTTGAAGAATGGATCAAGTCTTACGAAGCACCCTCGTAGCTTGTAATCCATGTATCCCTCTTTTGGAATCAATAAAAAGTAATTTTATTTGACTCCTCTGTTTTATTTCCAACTTGTTTTATTTTTTGAATTTGCAATTCTTACTTTCAAGTTGTATATAATGGTATAACTAATCTAATCAGAGGTGATAAACTGATAGGATTAGTTATAAATTTGAGAAATGACTCGACTCAAATCATATTGAGATAAGGATGGAAGAAATGAGCTTGACGATCTTTACTGTTCAGAGGTAAATATTAACGTAATAAACTAAAGATCATCGGATGACCTGGACATGATGATTAGGAATCACCAGATACGAAGCCTTGTCTTTCAGAGGTGACGAACTAGACATAACGACAAAGAAAGATGAGATTGGATATTCATCGGTTCAGAGGTGACAAACTGGACGTAACCGATTAGAAATTATCAAACTCGGAGTGTTTACTATTCAGAGGTGATGAACTGGACAGAACAGTAAGCAAAGGGGAGACTTGGCTATCTATCGGTTCAGAGGTGATAAACTGGACATAACCGATTAAGAAGCCACCAAGCTCAAAATTTTGTCATTCAGAGGTGATAATCTGCACATGATGACAAAGAAAGATAAGATTGAATATTCATCGGTTCAGAGGTGATAAACTGGACATAACCAATTAGAAGTTACCAAACTCTGAGTGTTTACTATTCAGAGGTGACGAACTGGACATAACAGTAAGCAAAAGAGAGACTTGGCTATCTATCGGTTCAGAGGTGATAAACTGGACATAACTGATTGAGAAGCCACCAACCTCAAAATTTTGTCATTCAGAGGTGATATTCTGTACATGATGACAAAGAAAGATGAGATTAAATATTCATCGGTTTAGAGGTGACAAACTGGACATAACCGATTAGAAATTACCAAACTCAGAGTGTTTACTATTCAGAGGTGACGAACTGGACATAATAGTAAGCAAAAGGGAGACTTGATTATCTGTCGGTTCAGAGGTGATAAATTGGATATAACCGATTGAGAAGCCACCAAGCTCGAAATTTTGTCATTCAGAGGTGGTGAACTGGACATGATGACAAAATGAAGGCGAATCTGATTTTAGGGACCCGTCTATTCAGAGGTGATATACTGGATATGATAGACTAAGACACACCAAACTCTAAATCTGCTGCCAGAGGTAGTCGCATTAACTTAGTAGTTAGCCCATTAGGGACTGCAAGGGTGAATTGGATCTGGGCACCCGTTGGTTCAGAGGTAATATGAACATAACCAACTAAGAGACATCAGGCTCACAATTCGCTTTTCAGAGGAAGTCGTATTAACATGACAGGACGAACTCCTGACCTTGATAGAGGGGACAAGAACAAAGTTATGGACTTATCTGTTCAGAGGTGGTGAACTGGACATGACAGTTGAAGTACCATAAGAAGGGAGATCTAGGTATCCGTCGATTCAGAGGTAAGGACATAACTAATTGGGAATTGCTAGACTCAAAGCCCTGCCGTTCAGAGGTGGCGAACTGGACATAACGGCCGAGAAGGAGTCCCTACTGGACTGAAAGATGAGACTTGGTTATCTGTCAGTTCAGAGGTGATAAACTGGACATAATCATTGAGAAGCAACCGAGCTCAGGATTTCTACCGTTCAGAGGTGGTGAACTGGACATAACGTAAAAGAAATAATCCCATCAGGGGGATAATAGGATCTGATTATAAACTCTATGGGAAAATTGATATCTCCTTCGGATGTTATTTGGAAGAAATTGTCAGAGGTGTATTGTTAACGTGACAACCAAGAAAGTCCATCGGGAACTGAGTGGGAATAATAGATTTTGAAGAGAGTCTACTAGAGATTTGCTGGGGTGTTAGAGAACTCCGTAGGGATTTGTAAAGCAACTTGTCAGAGGTGTGATGTTAACTTGATAAGGATTCATTTACTATCAGAGGTGTTTGAACATAATATTAGTTTGAGTAGACCTATCATTCTTTTGAAGAGAATGACAAGCAGAGTTAATTCACTGGGGATGTTGACCAAATTTGCAGGGATATTGGTTTTATCCACCAAGGAGTAGGCTAGAGTCTTACTATCCGAGGTTTAATATTAACGTGATAGGTTAGACTCATCATTTCGCAAGGGATATGAATACCTTTCTATGTGGTCTTACCATTTTATGGACGGGAATCGGTAAGTGATTTTGGAGAGGGAATCGAATGGGAACAGGTCCCTAAGGATTTTTAGCAAACCCTCAACTGTCAACGGATTTGGTATGCCTTTACCAACTACCGTTTGAGTCGGGCTAGCCATGTTATTCCCCTCAGCATGATGAGTTATCAAGGACTTATGTTGGGCTTAAAGGCCAACATTTTCCTCTATCCTTATCCATTAGCGGCGTTGGATTATTTTGTTACTTTGAGTAACGCGATGCTTCCCATGGGTTTCACTCTGTAGGCGAATTGGGATTAAAGGAGTAGAGATGAATTCCACGAGATCTTAGTCTGAAGATTATCATTCCTCGTGGATTCTCTGCCAATCCTTACCTTGTTTCCATATTGGAAAGATTCTACAGAAGGACGTGTAATGAACCTTCTTCGATAAGTTCAGTTTGACAAGTCATCAGCTGGACTTATTTGTTTGGTCGGACCTTTTGTCGTTGGGTCGAGCTTTGATCGATCGAACCAGAGCAGGGAGGTATGCCACCATTATACATAGAAAAGTCAGGCTAAATAAGCCATCTGCCTGAAACAGTGGCTTAGGCATGACTTCAAAATATGACCTATTCTTCTAAGCTGAAGACAGGTACATGTTTATATGAGAAGATTGACAAGGCTAAAATAAAGTGAATTCGTAACCTTGACTTTTTTTTGATACAATCGGTGTTCGATCGGCTCGACATTGGTTTGTGGTTGTATGATCTCGTTAGAGAAAGAGAGGAGCGCTCTTTTTACATATCTTGGATCTGAAAGTCTTGATCAGAGGTGTAATGTTAACTTGATCATGAGAAGGATCTTATCAAGGATAATACTTCTTTAGGAACTTGCCGTTAAATGGCATCATGAGTAAGTCTCCGTCTGAAGTCATAAGGCGTCCATTTGAATAGACTGTTTCTATCACAAACGGTCCTTCCCATGAAATTTGCCTTTGGTTTTGTGCGTCATGATCACCGGTCTTCTGATGGCTAAAACTAAATCTCCTTTCTGAAAAATCCTTTACTTAACCTTCTTATTAAAGGCCTTCGAGATCCGCGCTTGATACAACTCAATGTGTTGTTGAGCTAGTAGCCGCTTCTCATCTAAAGCTTCGAGCTCTTGGAGACACAAGCGATCATTATTCTCCTTTGTCATTCTGGTCATCAAGGAGACTCGTAATGACGGCATCTAAATTTCTAACGGTATGACTACTTCGCACCCATATACTAGGAAAAAGGTGTATTGCCTGTCGGGGTCCGAACTGTGATTCGGTAGGCCCAAAGACATTCACTAAGCTTCTCATTCGAATCTCGCTTATTTGATGAAACAATTTTTTTTAGTATCTTTATAATTATCTTGTTGAATGCTTCTGCCAAGCCATTATCGGCAGGGTAATAAGCAGTTGATGCCACATTCTGAATCTGGTATCATCACAGAATTGGTAGAATACCTGGCTTGCAAATTGGGGACCGTTATCATGGATGATCCGCCTAGGGACACCAAATCGATGGATGACATGGTGTTTGATAAAATTAACCACGTTAGAAGTTTTAACTTCTAGCAGTGGTATAGCCTCTGCCCACTTTGAAAAGTAATCGGTTATTGCTAAGTTAAACCGGTGACCTTTTGTTGAAGAGGGGCTGATTTGCCTTATGACATCGATTCCCCACGCTTCAAATGGCCACGAAGCAACAGTTGGATGGAGCAACTCTGGAGGCTGATGTATGAAGTCCGTATGGATTTGGCATGCTTATACCTTCATGCATATTGGATGGCATCGGCTATCATGGTCAGCCAATAATATCCAAGCCTATGCAATCAGTCCTTGAGTTTTGGACCTGGCTGATGAGCTTCGCATATGCCGTCTTGCGCTTCTTTAAGCACTTCTCGTGCTTTTGAATTAGAAAGGCAACGGAGGAGGATAACGTTATATGAACAGCGGTAGAGTGTCTTTACTATTGGATCATAGTAAAAATGGAGAGCCTTTCGTCTGATAGATGCCGCTTCTTTAGGGTCATCCGGCAATATATCATGCAAAGCATAGTCAATGAGGGGAAATCGCCAATCGCTTGGTTCAAGATCCGTCGAGATGTTATAGACCTCCTTGGTTTTCAACACATGTTTAGAACAAACAAGGTGTCGAGTAGCCACTGTAAGGTGATACGTCGTGTCGATTGGTAAGGCTAAGGTAGCGGCTAGTGCAGCTAGAGCGTCAGCCTTAGTATTCTGAGATCAGGACACATGACTGATATAAAGCCATCCAATGAGCTAGCCATTTTGGTAACTGCATGATAATAAGGTACCTAATCTCCATGAGGGACCTCATATTCTCCTTTAGCCTGATTAATGATTAGTTTTAAATCACTGTAGGCTTCAAGGTAGTGTACCCCCATTTCATGAGCGAGCTGAAGGCTAATGAGTAGAGCATTGTATTCTGCCACATTCTTGGAGCGTGATTCCGTCAGGAAAAATGCCCTAGGAAGGATTTGGTTTTGTGGTGAGATAAATACAATCCCCACACCAGCAATGATCTTACCTTTAGGGCCTATTCGTGATGCTCCATCGAAGAACATCTGCCATACTTCATCCTCTGAAGTTATATTAGATTCGAAAACCTTATCAAGAATATCTTCATGAAGTTTTGAGCTTTCCGGAACCGGATGAGCAGCCAAGAAATCTGCAAGCACTTGGCCTTTAACTGCCTCCTGAGGGACAAAGAGCATGTCGTACTGAGACAGAAGGAGGGCCCATTTAGCTAATCTAGAATTCAGTGATCCTAGTTTCGTCATGAGAAGACGCAAAGGATTCACTCTGAAAATGACATGTATGATTTGGCCAACCAATAATATCGTATCTTCTGAATAGTAAAGACAAGAGCTAAGCATTCCTTCTTAATAGGGTTGTAGCGAGATTCTGCCCCTATCAGAGTCCTGCTCAGATAGTAAATAGCCTGTTCATGACTATTATCATCTTTTTGAGCAAGCAGAGCACCGAGAAAATGGTCCATACCTTTTACATAAAGTAAGAAAGGTTTTGCTGATGTGGGAGTCACCAAGACTGGAGGTTTAGCGAGGTATCTTTTGATATCCTCGTAAGCTTCTTGACAAGCTTGATCCCATACTAAGGAGACTCCCTTTTTCATGAGTCAGGTGAATAGTTGACAGCGGCCTGAGAGATTTGCAATGAATCTTCTTATATAAGTCAGTTTACCTTCTAGGCCCTAAGTTCTTTGAGATTCTTAGGTGGATGCATGCTCTGAATGGCTTTGACTTTGTCTGGGTCAAGATGAATTCCCTTTGATGTAACAATGAATCCAAGGAACTTGCCACTTGAAACCCCCAAGAAGGATTTTGTCGGATTCATCTTTAGTCGATGAGCCCGCATTATATGAACATCGTTCTCAAGTCACGAGATGATCATTCTTATCACGACTTTTGATAGCAATGTCGTCGACATAACATTCTACCGTCTTTCGGAGATGGTCACGGAAAATTATACTCATCGCGCGCTGATAAGTTGCTCTCACGTTCTTTAATCCGAAAGGCATCACGGTATAGCAATACACCCCCAACGATGTCCGGAATGAAGTATGCTTCTCATCCTCTGGATACATCTTAATTTGATTATACCCTGAGAAGCCATCCATGAAAGACATTCTTTCGAATTCGCAGGTATTGTCAATCATGACATCGGTGATGGGCAATGGGAATTCGTCTTTAGGTCAAGCTATTTTGAGATCGCGGTAATCAATACAGATTCGTATTTTCCCATTCTTCTTGAGAACGGGAATGATGTTAGCAACCCAATCTGTACGATGTTCCTCCTGTATGAAGACATGCAATAAGTTTATGGATTTCAGTTTCAATGGCCTCCATAATGTTCAGGCGTAATCGGCGTTGTTGTTGCTTAACTGGCTTGGCATCTGGCTTGATGTTTAGACGATGCATGGCTACTTGTGGATAAAGCGGGCATATCCTCGTAATTCCATGTGAAGACATCAATATACTTTCTTACAAGTACAATCAATTCTTCTCTTTCCATAAGTGATAAGCTTTCACTTATACAGATGGGTTTAGGGTGATCTTGACTACCCAAGTCAACCTGGATCACTTTTTCTTCAGTAGGTGGTTCGCGTTGTTCGAATCTCTTTTCCACTGAAAATCCAATTGCTGAGCCCTTGGTTCCTCATCAGTAGCTTCCGCTGGCTCTAATTGGCTGCTTAAAGTCATATTAACGGTGAGATTCTCGAACATCGTTCCCACACTGACATCAGAGTCCCATTCGAAGGAAGAGACAGAGCGTGATGGGATTGGTTTGTTATTCTGGATTGAACCGTTGTAGGTGGTGGAGATGTAACGTATCCCAACCCCCTGCGTGTGTTATCATAGTAATTTGTCGGTTTTCCTTTTGGCACAAAATTACGCAGAAAACCACGTCTTCCTTTTCTGAAATTCAGGCCATTCTCACGCTGCAGGTTATATCCCATTTTCTGCATCATACGCTGTATTGATCGTGCATAATGGAAAATTTGCTGGGTTCTGAGCTTGAACTTGAATCTGTGGCTGTAGACCTTTGCAGTTGGGCTCTACCGAATATATTGGTGATTGACCCTTTTTGGATGGAGGAACCACTATAACGGATCCTTCTATGCATTCCACAAATGTTCTTATGTACTTGGTTTATACAAAGGCATGTGTAGAGAGCTATCCGTAACAGATTCAAGCAATTTGACACTCACAAGATAATCAAAGGAAATATTGTCATTAATTACCCATTCGCCCTCCTCTTCAGAAAGAGTATTACATTGAGGATTAAAGTATGCTATAATTGGTTTGCCGACCAAAGTAGCTGGTGTGTCACCTTCAGACTCGGAATCCACCTTATTGCCATTATCATCATTGTCAGGCAATGAATCTTTTGACATTTCACTGACTTCCTGATGTAGGAGAGCATCACTGAAGTAATTTTTCACCCCTTTGAATGGTTACTTCTTGGGGAAGACAGTTCATACTGTTGCATGATCTTCAATATATTTGAAGCACTGGTGCACAGTGGAGGGAACAATCCAATTAGTGTGGATCCAAGGTCTCCCTAGTAACAAGTTGTATGACGTGTCAGCGTCAATGACATAGCACGTCACCTCTGATTTTAGGCTCCTAATTCGGCAATAGAGTCGAATCTTTCCAAGTGGATGACTACTCCCTGCATTAAAACCGTATATTGTTGTAGTGGTTGCAGACAACCGATATAGTGGTATGCCAAGAAAGTAGAGGAGCCTCTTGGGTATGATGCTAAGTATGGATCCTGGATCAACCTGTACTCTTTCAATGCATGTCGAACCGATGTATCCGGTGTAGTATAAAGGTCGATCATGCTTATTATCCTTGAGAAGCATATCCTAAGCTATGAAAGTAATAGCGGGTACTTTGGATTGTACATGATGACATTCAGGGCAAGAGGGCTGAGTGTCACCCCTAGGGATTTCTGGTATATGTGTTAGAAATGATTCTGAGTTAGCCAGTACATTCCTAAGTGCTTCTCTTGTCTCTTTCAAGAGATGAAGGAGCTCGTGTATGGTGATATGAGCTAGGATAGCCAGCTGGGCCAATATGTTAAAGCGAAAAGGCATGTTAAGCCCTGAGCCTGAAGACTTCTTCAGGACATGGTCAAACTGGACTTCTTTCTGCTTCTCTTTCCCGTTGTTGGGAGTGGAGTCGGTGTGGGTATTTGTACTGACGTCGCCTGCTGTTGTGTCTCGTCAGTAACTTTCTCATACTGTTTTAAGTATGATTTTCCAGATCGAGTACCTGTTGGCTGAGGTACATCAGCCTTTGTTGTGCAAGCGTGTTTTTCCCTTCAGAATCGCTAAGAGAAGCTGATGTGAGATTGCCATCATCCGGCAGGATAGAGAGTGTTGGCCCAAAGGCCCATCACTCTAGTTTCGATGATGATTAACTCATGTAGTTATAGTACTAATGATCTTGTGTTTAATTGGTCTCAGATTTGTGATCAAGATCTTAGTAGGTGTGTAGCTTCAACAAAGGATTTAAAGTCAAGTTTTGGAGCTAGCACGTGTTGGTTCAAGAGCTTGTGCATCAAGACCACATCAAGTACTCAAGATGAGTCTAGCTCTTTGGATTAAGGTTTGAACCAAGTCAAGAAGGAGAAGAAGATTTTCAAGTGAAGACCTTCAAGAGAAGACTTGTGTCTAGGTTTATTTTGTTAAGATTTTATTTTTAGATAAAATGTGAAGGATAGAATAGTTGGTGGATTGCTCAAGTACATATACACTCACACACAAGATTTAGATGAGTTTTTATAAAAGAGTTTTCATTTTGAAAAAATAAAAAAGAATTTTCATTTTGGAAAAATACCGTTTTGGTTTTTGGAGTTTCATATATACGTGTGTTTTAACCAAAACTATTTTAGAGCTTAATGTCAAAACTTAGATATTTCATCACATATGTGTAGTGGATCATATTCATACACACTAAGCTTTAAAAGTGTTTAAAATATCTTGTTTTTGTATTTTGAGAAGTTTGAAAAAATCAATTTGAAAAAATACGGTTTTTGTTTTAAGCCAAAAATTTCAAGTTACAAAAATAGTTCAAAATGTTTGTAACATATTTGATTTTTACTCAAACATGTTTGTTTATCAAAGTATATTACTGAACTTATTTTTCTAGATTTTTTGTGGATTTATGGGATTTTATTAAAGATAAAAAGCCAAGTATTTAGATCCCCAAAAATAGTTTTCTGGCCTTCAGCCGGTCGACCGCATGGTCGACCGAGCCAGAGGTCGGTCGACCGGGCAGTCGACCGACGTACACAAAACGTGCACACCTTGTTTGGCTGGAGGGCCGGTCGACTGACTCGGTCGACCACCAGAGAGTTCTGCTCTCTGTATCCAGGCCACGGTCGACCGGCTGGTCGACCGCTGGCCCAACGGTCAGAAATCTGACCGTTGGCAGGTCGATTGGGCGGTCGACCGCCAGCAGTCCAGACTGCTGACGTGGCCTGCAACGGCTAGTTTTTGAGGAGCCTATAATATGGGCTTCCCTTGGGGCTATTTGATGCAAGATTTTGGAGAGTTTCAAAACTAGTTTTTTCTACTCTATTAAGTGTTTATCTCCACTTATTTTAGAGCCAAATACTTCCATTCAAAAGGAGAGTTTATTAAGAGTTTTCAAAAGTGATTTCTTGTGTTTTCCACCACAACTTCAATCCTAGTTTTCTCACAAACACTTGAGCTATCCATTGCTATATCAATCCTATAGGGATCTTTATTGTGAGAGAATTTTAGGTGATCAAAGTGTTGTGATCACCAAAGTTTTCATCTTTGTACTTTGAGGAGGCGGACTTGCGGGTTCGCGGTGTTTTGAGTTCTAGTGAGAGCTCATTGTAGAGGTGCGGCCTCGGCAAGCTTGCGTGCTTACGGTGTGTTGTTCTGGGGAACAAGAGAGGGACTAGAGAGTCCAAAGGAGTTCTAGTGTGAACTCGCTTGTAGGAGTTGCGGCACCGAGTGATCTGGTGGGATCGGTTTTTAGTGAAAATCCTTCATAGTGTTGAAGGCGGGGATGTAAAGCAAGTGTGCTCGAACCTCGAAACAAATCTCTCGTGTTTGCGATTGCTCTCTCTATCTCTCACTTGTCTTTATATCTTGCATGCTCATATTGCCTTTATCTTTATATGCTTGATATATCTTGTGCTTAAATTAATATATGCTTGGGGATTGTTTGCTCACACTTGTATTCAACCAAGAGAGCCAAAGCGGCACCTTAACTCTTATCTAGAGGAATCTTGAGGAGATAGTCCAGAGCCCTTTGATTGTAGTTCATTTTTGCAACATCTTCCACCTCTATACCATGCATAATATTAATAAAAATCTGTTTTTTACTCTTTTTCTCTCTATTTTTGCAGGTCCATATTTTAATGGAGAGAGGACCACAAATCCATGCAATTATCAAGAATAAAAGGGGATTAATTCAAAGCCCAAAAAGAAGCCCAAGAGTTGAGCCCAGGATCTGGAATCACCCACGCATCCAGTCAGCATTCTAGAAGATCCACGTGGCCAACAACCTGCAACAAACTCGCAACAGAATTCGCTGGCATAACGGCCTAGATTCTGCCGCGAAAACGTGGCTCTGGCCGCGGATCCGCGACAATTATCTGGCCGTTGAGTCAGCGATTGATCCCCAGCTGTCTGATTCTGGAGCCTTCTTCTCCTGAGGCCTATAAATAGACCAGGCCAGTGCAAAAAGGGGGAGAGAATAGAGGAAAGAGCTTGTAATTTTTAATTTTTCTCTAGGTTTTATTGCTCTTAGTCTTCTTCTTCCTCCTAGAAATTCTGCAAGAGAGAGATAGTGAGAGAGTGAAAGCTTGTAATCAAGGGGTGACAACTTGAAGCAAAGCAAGGATTAATCCAATCTACTTTCTCTTCTTTTGCAATTTCTAGCGCTTTTCATTACTTGCTTTATTTCCTTCAAGCTTTACTTTCATAGCATAAAGTCTTGTTGTTTTCTTTCTAGTGTAATGGATAGCTAACTTCTTCTAACATGACTAGATAACAACTAATCTTGCTAACTTCTAACTCTTGGGTGAATGCTAATTCTTAATCTTGCAAATGTTGAGTCTTTTTCATCCCCGATGGGTTACTTTCATTCTTGGCAATCTCTTGTTGTAATTCTCCATATGATTCATGTGTGCCTCATTTAGAGCCTTGTCTTAGAACAAGTGCCTTGATGGAACATGGAGATGGAACACCAAACATATGCTATTTGTTGTACAACTTTCTTACTTCAATGCTAACTTGTTGTATGGCCTTGAATGTATAATGAATTTTGTATCTTCTTCCTTAGCATCCCTTGAGTGACACTCCCCGATTCCATCATGAAATTCTATCTTGAGAGCCGATGAAATCAATGAGGCTACAAGACAAGTCCAAGATGAACACCCATCCATCAAAGGGGAAAGTAACTTGACCAACAAGCGAGACAAACACTTGCCGATGAATCAACATGAGGCATGCTTCACCCTAACGGAGATTAGTAAGTTAGCAAGTTAGTAAGGTTCGCTAGTCATGACTTTTTCCATTCTAAAAGTCTTTTGCAAGTTTTCTCTACTTTAGTTTTCTTCCTAAAAGCAATTCTTGTTTTCAAATTCTTTTCACTTTCTTTCATCGCTTCTATTTTCATGTACAAAACCACAACCAATTCTTTCACCTATTTTTCCATGTCTTTTTCATTCTTTTGAAACAAAGAAGAACTTTCGTTTGTCTTTCTTCAACATCAAACCGTAAAGCTTCCATCGTGAGCTCTCCTTGTGGATTCGACCCGTATAGCTTATGCTACTACGGTGATTTGGAACGGAGTACATTACACATTGTGAATACACTTCGGAGTGATTAAGCACCAAAGGTTGACTCTAAACCTTTCTCTTTTGTTGAATATCTGTGCGAATTATACTCCGCCACTATTCTCCTTTTCCTTATCAAATTTTTGGCGCCGTTGCCGGGGAGAGCAACGGTTTTGATTCAATTGAAGAACTAAACGAACTTTCTTCTCTGTTGCAGGTTACAGGTGAAGAAACAGGAAAACTAGCATTGCAGTGACATATAAGTGGCCCTGGGCCTCTGCTCTAGAAAGCAGAGACCAGTTGCACTCTGATTTGCCGCGATTCCACGGCCAAAGCCGCGGATCCGCGGCAAAGAAGAGTGAACTGCTCACAATTTTCTGCAGGGTTGCTTGCTCTGCAAAATAACAGCTGCTGCAATACTTAATTCTTGTAAGCTTCACCATATTCCTGCTAATAATCAACAGTAAAATATTGGTTGCAAAGTTAAAAATTGATTAGACGTTTGCATTTCTAGGCACGTGTCTTTTCAATTCATTTACTTTACTGTTGAAGAGTGCTGGAGCAAGGTACGTGCGCATTGCATTTTGATTAGGACTCACTTCTTGGTTGATTTATATCGCTTTGAGTTAACCTTGTTTGCTTATATCGTACACTTGCACAAAATCAATTTTAAGGGCATTACCCAATAAATAAGATAAGGTGGGGATTTCATCACCCTTTCCTTCGCCCAAAAACCACCATCCCAGCACTCACAATCCCAAGCCTTTTAATAAAATCTGATAGACGTTGGCCCTAGGGACATCCGGACTCAGTAGGAGATCGGCTGAAGTTGGAAGTTGATTTTGATTCATACTCCGGTGAAATCAGTGTCTAAGGCTGGGGATTAAGAGGTTAAGCCTCGAAGATACCGTGGTTTGGCGTAATTAAGGCCCGTTGCTTACGCACGGATACCTCCCACCGTATTTTGCCCCTACCTGGCTGATTAGCTGTGGTCTGATTCAAGCAACAACCTTCTTTGGTTCATCGAACAGTTAGGAGTCGTCTAGGTCCAGGAATCCTAGATAGCTTGGGATTGATTTTTCTTTTATTGTTTGTTATTTTTTCTTTTCGCTGGTGTGATCGGTGAACGTTGTTTGTGACTGTATATGCAAGAGTGGTACCGGGATCCAGATTCTGCAAGACTTGTTAGAATTTCTACACTTGCACCAACACCACCACTTCACACAATGGAAAACAACGTTTCGCTTCGAGACAGATTCTATCCGATTCGCACCTTCCTTCCATCATGCATTCTTCTCCCTGTTACCAATGGAAATCATTTTGAGCTGAAACCACAATTCATCAATACACTTCCACGATTTCATGGTTTAGAGTTTGAGGACGCGTACTTCTTCATTCGAGAGTTCGAAGAAGTATGTGTAATGATGAGAATTTCCCAATTGACTGAGGATGCTGTTAGGTTAAGGTTCATACCTTTTGCGCTGAAGGACTTAGCTAAGAAATGGCTTTACAATCTTCCTGCCAGTTCGATATCTGCATGGGATGATTTTGTAAAAGTATTTCTTAAGAAATTTTATCCAATTCATAAGACAGCCCTCATGAGAAAGAACATCATGCAATTCAAGCAGGAATCACACTAACCCTTCTGGAAATATTTTGAGCGTTTCAAAGACCTTCTAGCCCTATGTCCTCATCACGGCATAGAGAAATGGCATCAGTGCCAAATTATCTATGACGGACTTGATTACCAAACGAAAACACTCCTTGAATCCATGTGCCAAGGGGAATTTTTGAAGAAAGATGAGAATCAGGGGTGGGATCTCTTTGAAGCTTTAGCTGAGAAAACCATTCAGTGGGAGTCATGCCCAGATAAACCCACTCCCACTACTTCCAGAACCGGTATGCATTCCATAGAATCCTCTATAGCTGCTGAAGCAAGATCACACAATTAATGAAGAGGATAGAACTGCTTGAATCACGGGAACATTCTGCTGTTAATCAGGTCAACCCATCACCTATGGTCAAACCGGGTTGTACCTATTGTCATGACCTCAACCATGTATTCGAGGAGTGTCCTGTATATCAGTCTCAATCATATCAGGAGAATACGAATGCTGCTTTTACCAGACCCAATCACAATCCATACTCTAATACGTACAATTCGGGATGGCGAAACCATCCAAATTTTTCGTGGAGTCAGTGTGGTCCTGAGCAACATAGGCCACCATTTCCACATCCATATAATGCTCAGCCTCCTCAACACAGTCTCAATCGTAATTTACCAAATTTTCATCCATATCAAAGTCCACCACAATCACAATCCTATCAGAACCCACCATACTATCAAACATACTTCCAGTCTCCATATCACCAACATCCACCCAGAATGATTCAAATGACAAACTATCAAAGTTGGAAAAGATGATAGAAACCCTAATGAAGAACCATCAAAAGGATATGAACAAAGTACAGGTCCAAATTGGGCAACTGAATAATTCTTTCAATGAGAGACAAAAAGGAATGTTTTCAAGTCAGCCAATGCCCAATCCCAAAAATCACTTCCCTTTGCATGAAGTGGAAGACATGGGCCCCAGTCATTGCAACGCTATTCATATCCTGAGATCTGGAAAACAGGTAGATAATAGGGTTTCTACTCAACCATCCCATCCAGTACCAAAGTCAACCCCTCCAGTTCCAGTACAACCAACTTCTGACAATCCATCTTCTAGTTCAGAGCCATCAACTTCAAAAGCCAAAGGAAAAGAAAAAGTAGATGAGCAACCTTATAAGCCTAGGGCACCATTTCCAAATAGGCTTACAAATCACAAGTTGAATGCTCATATGGAGAAGATACGAGAAATGTTTAACAAGGTCCAAATCAATGTCCCTCTTCTTGATGCCATACAACAAGTGCCATCATATGCAAAATTCTTAAAGGAAATGTGCACCAAGAAGAGGAAAACACAAGTCCCTAAGAGAGTCTTCCTAGTATCCAACATCCGCGAGTTGCTCACTGGGCCAATTCCGGAGAAATACAAAGACCTAGGGAGCCCAACAATCTCTTGTGTCATAGGACAGACTACCATTAATAGGGCACTACTTGATTTAGGGGCCAGTATCAATCTCCTGCCTTTTTCTGTGTATCAATAATTAGGATTAGGTGATCTCCGCCCGACCCAAATGATGATACAACTGGCTGATCGCTCTGTCAAGAGACCCAAGGGGAAAATTTACGATATTCTTGTCAGAGTTGGGGAGTTCATTTACCCTGTGGATTTTGTAGTTCTTGAGACACAACCTGTGTCTAATACCAATCATAGGGCTCAAACTCCTGTCATCTTGGGACGACCATTCCTGGCTACAGCAAATGCTATCATCAATTGTAGGAATGGGTCAATGAGGATAACTTTTGGTGACATGACGAGAGAAGTGAATGTCTTCAGCATGCAACCTCGTAGGATAAAAGATCAAACATTCGAGGTTAACTTTGTCAGGAACAATCATGAGAAGAAAAGTAAAGATGAATCACAAGTTTGTGATTCTCTTGAAGTGAAAAATCCTGTTATCCGAGTACCCTTTCAAAAGGGGAAAATTGATTTGGATATTTTCACTTTCAGTGAGCCAACCATGAATGTATCCCATGAGGATACAATTCAAGAACCTCCGATTGATATAACTTTTGAAGACCTCTTCGCTGACGAAATCATGTGTCTGGATGAGCCAACTCGGGGTTGGTTAACTAGTTGTACATCTCTGAAGGATAATGTTGACCTCAGTTTTGAGGAGTTGTATGGAGATGAGCTGGAATTTCTTAACACTGGGAGTAAAGAAGTTCAAAGTGAAAAAAGTGGTGATGAAGAAATTTTCAGTGAACCTTGTAGTGAAATGAGGATGAATAACAATAAGCCATTGAGACTGGAAATGCCTAAGGCTCAGAAAATAATTGCACTCGTTTCCCAACTGAGCCCGCGCAAACAAACACACTGGAACGATGGGAAACGAGCTAGAGGAAAACGACCAAAGAAAAGCCTAGGCAATAGACACACTTGTATATATTCCTTGTAAATAATTTTTGTACAAATTTGTAAATAAAATAAAAAAATTAAAAAAAGAGAGAAGAAATAAGGGACTTTTGTGCAAATTCCTTTAAAAGAGTTCTACAACTTTCAAAATTCAAATCCCTCAAGTCCCTAGGTTTCTACATATCTCTTTTTCCTAGGGTCAAACTTCTTCTTTCAAAATTTCAAGTCCCTAGGTTTGTAAATATCTTTTTACCTATGGACAAAAGTGGGACTCTCAATCTTTTTCCCCTCCTATAAATATCCTACTTAACCCACTTCTACTCCCTCAAACGAAAAAAAGCATCTCAGATCTGAAAACTTTTCTCAAGCGCCGCCCTCTGCAAATTTTCTGCGCCCTAACTTCCTCCAGAAAGCCGCGACTCCGCGACCAGAGCCGCAGATCCGTGGCTTGTACTGACGTTTCTGGAGCGCCGCCAAAGTCTTCACGATCGATTTTGTTCCCTGGTGGCCGATCTGGTGCCACATCTTCCCGAATCCATCTCCTGTGCCCTCTGCAAGATCGAGATTTGTTTTCCCCTATGAATTCCGGGGGCGGTTTGAATCTTGATCTCTCCAATTTTATTGCTTTGATCCTAGATTATTAGCATGGCACCTTTGATATTTGCTGAGAAAGACTTCGGGAAAATATTATGTGATCCGAATGGGTATGGCCATATGTTTCTAGATCGAATTAGGGCTTGGGATTGGTATACGTTAGTGTACGATAACTCTGAGAACAATGCCTTTTATTGTCCCGAATTGGTGACAATGTTCTACACTAATATTGACCATGCATCTGTTGACACACACATATACCAATTCACCGTACACATGCCCTCGGGCGACTTGTTCATCACTCTTCCTCTTCTTGAGGAACACACACATGTCCCCATTCACCCACAGCACAGCGATCCTCTCCCACTGATAGATTATATGACACTCATGGGGGCTCGCTGCACTGAGCAGGACCGTGGGCTTAAGGTCAGCACTACCTTTAGGAACGTACACTGCGTTGGATGCTGGATCCAACGTAACATTTTAGGGCTGGACCACACAACTTCCTTCAACCGCCCGGTGTTGCAAATAATCCACGATTTAATGACCAGGCAACACACGGTCTGCTTAAATAAGGTCATCTTCCACGCAACCATAGCCAACTCTTCACGCACCCGAGGTGCCAAACACTCTCACCCTATTCTGATTACGCGTCTGTGTAGGACTTTCCTACCGGACGCCGTATTCGATTCATTTGACCGAGTGTTTGTTGCACCTGAGCGACCCACCAGTTCCTATAATAGCTGTTTGCACGCGGTTTGGACTCCTAGTGTCCAGCCCGAAGATGTGCCGGTGGAGTCCTCCTCTGAGGAGAGTCTTCAGGAGGAAGATGAGCCTGAGTTTTGGCGTCAGGATCCCCTAACAGATTCACGAGCCTTCATGTCCATCATCTGGAAGGGCATGAAGAAAATTTTTAGGGGCAGGTCAGGCTTAGAAAGAAGGTGGAGGAGCAATCCTCGAGGTTGGACCGCATTGAGGCGGGGCTCAGACGATCTCAGTCGGCTGGACCCAGCACCACCGCTGGTCCAAAGAGACGGAGGGAGTGATTTCATACCTTTTACCTATTTCATGTATCTTTTTATCTTGCATACATTGAGGACAATGCATGAGATAGGTATGGGGGGGTAGATTCTAACTTAGGATTTTTATTTTCTATTTAGGCTTTTTATTTCTAGGATTTTCATTTTCTTTTTAGGTTTTTTATTTTTTAGATTTACCTTTCTTTGTAGATTTTTTATTTTCTTTTAGATTTTACTTTTTGTTTAAGAAAAATTAAAAAAAAAGGAAATTCTTGATCCATGTTTAAAGAATCAAAGCTTGACTTTAGGGATTAAGGAAGCTCTTAACTATGATTTCTAATTATAAGTTGAAAAGAGGAGTTTTGTTGGATTTTTAGGTTAAGTAAAAAAGGATAAGAAAGATAACTAGATTTTAATTCTTTCTTTAGGATATATACATTAAACATATTGAAGGATTAATCAAAGACTTTGTGACTTTATTTACATATATATAATAATAAAAAATAATAAAAAAAGAAAAAAAAGAAAAATATATGTATAAATAACTAAATAAATACTTAGCCACTAATTAAGCTGGTTAGCCGTGCCTCAAGAAGCATGGCAAGTCACGCCTAAAGGTGGTTAAGTCCTTAGTATTCATGGCCTAGTTTACTTGAGTCATCGAACCCGAGGGATGTTTTCTCATCTGGTGCCCTAAGACCGACTGGTTTGGGAGTCATCGGTAAGAGGCTCGTTACAAGGGTAAATTAGAAAGCCTAAGGAATCTAAGGAAATGTAAATAAATAAATACTGTATATAAAAAAGGGAAAAAGAAAAAAAAATATTGTTATATATATTATTAAATAAATAAACTTAGTCTAAGAAAGATCCTTCATATTTATAGATGTATATATACTAGGATTGATGCAAAATCCGGTTTTTGATCTCTTCCTTAAAAACTTAACCTAAGTTGAAAACAAATCTCTAAATAGACGCTTATAAGAGGAATGACAAGTTTAGGGTAACCTGAAACCTATAACTCAAGTAAGAATCTTTAAAATATGGATCAAAATTTTCACTAACCCTTTTCTTTTTCTTTATGGATTTTGTGGGTGCAATCCGCTGAAAACCCTCAGGAGACAACACTCCTCCTCTAGGGTAACCTAGAGGTTTAACGGCTTGTTGCACGTGCTTAGTGCAATCGTGTCACCTACGAAAGTGGTGTAATAATCTAGTTAGAATTTTCTTTTTCTTTCTTTTTTGCTCGGGGACGAGCAAAAGCTAGGTATGGGGGTGTGATTGTAGTTCATTTTTGCATCATCTTCCACCTCTATACCATGCATAATATTAATAAAAATCTGTTTTTTACTCTTTTCTCTCTATTTTTGCAGGTCCATATTTTAATGGAGAGAGGCCCACAAATCCATGCAATTATCAAGAATAAAAGGGGATTAATTCAAAGCCCAAAAAGAAGCCCAAGAGTTGAGCCCAGGATCTGGAATCACCCACGCATCCAGTCAGCATTCTAGAAGATCTACGTGCCCAACAACCTGCAACAAACTCGCGACAGAATTCGCTGGCATAACGGCCTAGATTCTGCCGCGGAAACGCGGCTCTGGCCGCGGATCCGCGACAGTTATCTGGCTGTTGAGCCAGCGATTGATCCCCAGCTGTCTGATTCTGGAGCCTTCTTCTCCTGAGGCCTATAAATAGACCATCAGGGCCAGTGCAAAAAGGGGGAGAGAATAGAGGAAAGAGCTTGTAATTTTTAGTTTTTCTCTAGGTTTTATTGCTTTTAGTCTTCTTCTTCCTCCTAGAAATTCTGCAAGAGAGAGATAGTGGGAGAGTGAAAGCTTGTAATCAAGGGGTGACAACTTGAAGCAAAGCAAGGATTAATCCAATCTACTTTCTCTTCTTTTGCAATTTCTAGCGCTTTTCATTACTTGGTTTATTCCTTCAAGCTTTACTTTCATAGCATAAAGTCTTGTTGTTTTCTTTCTAGTGTAATGGATAGCTAACTTCTTCTAACATGACTAGCTAATAACTAATCTTGCTAACTTCTAACTCTTGGGTGAATGCTAATTCTTAATCTTGCAAATGTTGAGTCTTTTTCATCCCCGATGGGTTACTTTCATTCTTGGCAATCTCTTGTTGTAATTCTCCATATGATTCATGTGTGCCTCATTTAGAGCCTTGTCTTAGAACAAGTGCCTTGATGGAACATGGAGATGGAACACCAAACATATGCTATTTGTTGTACAACTTTCTTACTTCAATGCTAACTTGTTGTATGGCCTTGAATGTCTAATGAATTTTGTATCTTCTTCCTTAGCATCCCTTGAGTGACACTCCCCGATTCCATCATGAAATTCTATCTTGAGAGCCGATGAAATCAATGAGGCTACAAGACAAGTCCAAGATGATCACCCATCCATCAAAGGGGAAAGTAACTTGACCAACAAGCAAGACAAACACTTGCCGATGAATCAACATGAGGCATGCTTCACCCTAACGGAGATTAGTAAGTTAGCAAGTTAGTAAGGTTAGCTAGTCATGGCTTTTTCCATTCTAAAAGTCTTTTGCAAGTTTTCTCTACTTTAGTTTTCTTCCTAAAAGCAATTCTTGTTTTCAAATTCTTTTCACTTTCTTTCATCGCTTCTATTTTCATGTAGAAAACCACAACCAATTCTTTCACCTATTTTTCCATGTCTTTTTCATTCTTTTGAAACAAAGAAGAACTTTCGTTTGTCTTTCTTCAACATCAAAACGTAAAGCTTCCATCGTGAGCTTTCCTTGTGGATTCGACCCGTATAGCTTATGCTACTATGGTGATTTGGAAAGGAGTACATTACACATTGTGAATACACTTCGGAGTGATTAAGCACCTAAGGTTGACTCTAAACCTTCTCTCTTTTGTTGAATATCTGTGCGAATTATACTCCGCCACTATTCTCCTTTTCCTTATCACCCTTCACGGGAAATTCGGTTACACTCGTGTGTTATACTTGGTGTGTTGTACTTAAGAATTTTTAGTTTGCATAAATAGCTTTAATTCCGCATTAATTCATCATTAGATTAGCTAGTCACCTATTCACCCTCTCTAGGTGATTTCAATTGGTATCAGAGCCAACTGCTCTTGATTTGGGTCTAACAACCTAGAGTTAAAGATCCTTATTTTTTGGCTAATCATAATATTTGTACATACACATGGATTTCATGTCACCTCCCACCTTTGACATTCTTAACATCCAAACTTGGAAGGTTAAGATGTCTTTGTACCTTAAAGGCTTAGGTATTCATGTTTATGTTGCTACCACTAAGGATTCATATGTTAGTAATAGCAAGTATATTGAGGCAAACTCAAAAGCCATTCATGCTTTAAAGTCAACTCTGAATGATGATTATTTATGTAGAGTTGCTAACTTTGATTCGGCTTTTGTAGTACGGAGCACCATACTTTCCCTCGGCGAACAAGAGCAATACTATATGGGGAGCGACTCGGATTTTGGAAGTGATGCTTCCAACATATGCTACATGGTCTAAGGAGATAACCCCCTTGAGGTAAACTCCGAATCCGAGTTAGAAGAGGATGTTGATATGTCTTATAATGAGCTTGCTTCATTTTGTCAACAACTTCTAGAAAAATATGACATGCTTAAAAAGGACAATAGGAAAATGAAAAATAAATTTAATTGCTTGTTAAAAGAAAATGATTCTTTTAAAAATAAAGTTGCATGCATTGTGAAAGAAAATGAATTTTTGAAAAATGAGAATATTTCCTTGTCCTCTAAGCTAAATGATCTTTGTGAAGGAAATACTTCTTTGAAAGATAAAATATTTTGGTGGAAAAACAAAAAGAGATTGCTTTGCAAGAAAACACATCTTTGAAAAGAAAAATTATTTTAAAAGAAAAGGAAAATGTTCCTAAAAAGAAAAAGATTATTGATCATGCTTTTCATGCCACAACCATTGATAAAAATGAGATTAAGTTTTTGAAAAATAAGATTGATCATTTGAGCTCAACTTTGAGCAATTGTGCATTCAATCATAATAGATTGAAAACCTTGTTTCAAAGGAAACAAGCTCCACATGCTCATGGACATTACCCACAGACCACATATGCACACTTGCACACCATAATCACACTCATTCACATGTGCATACTAGAGTGTACAAGTGTACACATTGTGGCCGCAAAAGCCATTTAGCAAAATTTTGTTATGATAAGATAAATGCTTTAAATTTTGCTAATAAAAATATTTGGCCGAACAAAGCTAACCCCCGTGGACCCAAAAGAAAATGGGTACCAAAATTCCCACCTTGTGCGTTTGATGTAGGTGTGGGCTCTCACATGACGTAAGAGGTTTTATGCCTGGTAGTGGATGCACATAGACTAGATGGACACACATATTGATGCACCACTATCAAGGAAGGTTTGGTGGAAGGACCACCATGTTTTGGAGACTTAGAGTATAGTTCTTTAGTTTGGTAACTATCTCTAAACTCCTATTTTATTTACATGCTTATATAATTGATGATTTTTAGCATGTGTTAGTGTTTGTTAAAATAATCATGTTTTGTGCTTCATATTGTAAATATTTGTTTAGATGTAGTTTCTGTCAAAACTTGTGTATATATTGTTGGGCCAAAGGCCCATCATCACTCTAGTTTTGATGATGATCAACTCATGTAGTTATAGTACTAATGATCTTGTGTTTAATTAGTGACAGATTTATGATCAAGATCTTAGTAGGTGCATAGCTTCAACAAAGGATTTGAAGTCAAGTTTTAGAGCTAGCACGGTTTGATCCAAGAGCCATTGGATCGTGTTTGGACCAAGTCAAGAAGATGAGAAGGTTTCAAGTGAAGACTTCAAGAAGATGAAGACTTGTGTCTAGGTTTATTTTAGTAAGATTTTGTTTTTAGTTAAAATGTAAAGGATAGAATAGTTGGTGGATTGCTCAAGTACATATATACACACACACTCTTCATAGTTTTGTTTTTTACAAAAGATTTTCTATTTTAAAAAATACATGTTTGATTTTTGGTTTTCAAGTTTACATGTTTATCCAAAACCATGTTAGTGCATAATGTCAAAAACATGGATATTTCACCTTGTTTGTGTAGTGAATCATATCCATACACTCTATGCTTCAAAGTTGTTTAAATATCTTGTTTTTGTATTGGTGAAGTTTTGGAAAAACAAGTTTTGAAAAAATCAAGTTTTAGAAAATACTGTTTTTCAATTAAGCCAATTTTTCTATATTACAAAAATAGTCCAAATTATTTGTAACATGCCTTGATTTTGTGCAAGTATGTTTGTTTATCAAAGTATATTGGTAAAATATTTTTGTAGATTTTTCAGTATTTTATGGGATTTTATTTAAGCCAAAAAGACCAAGTTTTAATCCATTAACATTGTTTCCTGGCTTCAGCCGGTCGACCGGGACGGTCGACCGCAGATTGAAGTCGGCCGATCGTCACGGTCGACCGACGTGCACACCAGTTCTGTCGACCGATCCGGTCGACCGACTCGGTCGACCGTCCAGAGAGCTCTGCTCTCTAGAAAGGCCCCGGTCGACCGACCGGTCGACCGGACAGAGAGACTTGCTCTCTGTATCCTGGCCTCAGTCGACCGATGGCACAACGGTCTGAAATATGACCGTTGGCCGGTCGACCGGGCGGGTCGACCGACAGTTCTGTCAGGCCTCCAACGGCTAGTTTTTGGAGCCCTATAAATTGGGCCATTTGGGGGTTGTTTTCAAGAAGATTTTTAAGTGGATTTTTCACCAGTTTTCCCAACTCTTTTAAGAGGTTTCTCCACTTGTTTTAGAGTAAATATTTCCAATCAAAAGGAGAGTTTATCAAGAGTGTTTTAAAAGAGATTTTCTTGAGTTTTCCTCCACCATCTCTTTCTTGTTTTCTCACACATACACTTGAGCAACCCATTGATTATTCATCTTTTAGGAGTGTTGTAGTGAGATAGTTTTTAGGTGATCAAAGTGTTGTGATCACCAAAGACTTGTTCTTTGTACTTTGAGGAGGCTTACGTGTGTGTCCGCGGTGTTCGAGTTCAGGTGCGAACTTGTTGTTTGAGGTGCGGCCTCAGCGAGCCGGTGGGCTTGCGGTGTGTACGGGCTAGAGAGTCCGAGAGCTTGTAGGTGTTGCGGCACCGAGGAGTGATCCATTGGGATCAATTATAGTGAAAATCCTTCTCGTGTCGAAGGCGGGGATGTAGAGCAAGTGTGCTCGAACCTCGAACAAATCCCTTATGTTTGCGATTGCTCACTCTCTCTCTCTCTCTCTCTTGTTTATATCTTGCATGCTTAAATTGTGTTCATCTTTATATGCTTGATATACCTTGTGTGCTTAATTGTTATACTTGCTTGGGATTGTTTGCTAACACTTGTATTCAACCAAGAGAGCCAACGCGGCACCTCAACCTTTATCTAGGGGAATCTTGAGGAGTTTGTCCAGAGCCCTTCACGGGGAATTCGGCAACACTCTTGTGTTATACTTGATGTTTAGTTCAAGAGTTTAGTTTAGGTCATAATAGTTTTTTACTTTCACATTATTTGGCATTTAGTGACCATTAGATTAGCCATCACCTATTCACCCCCCTCTAGGTGATCCTACAATTGGTATCAGAGCCAAGTGCTCTGAATTTGGGTCTTACAACCTACAGTTAAAGATCGTCATTTTAGGCTAATCACTATATTTTGTACACACCATGGACTTCATGTCACCACCTATGTTTGGCATTCTTAACATCCATATATGGAAGGTGAAGATGTCCTTGTACCTCAAAGCCCTAGGCATTCATGTTTATCTTGCCACAACTAATGATGCATATTGTTTAAATGGCAAGAATATTGAGGCTAATGCAAAGGCCATTCATGCTTTAAAATCAACCCTAAATGATGATTATTTATCTAGGGTTTCTAATATTGATTCGGTTTGTAGCTTGGAACATCATCACCTCCCTCGGCGAAAAGGATCTATATTATGCGGGGAGTGACTCGGATGTTGGAAGCGACATCTCCAACATGTGCTACATGGTCCAAGGGGATAACCCCCTTGAGGTAAACACCGAATCCGAATTAGATGATGAAGACATGTCATATGATGAGCTTGCTTGTTTTTGTCAACAATTACTTGGAAAATATGACATGCTAAGAAAAGAAAATAAAAATTTGAAAAAGAAATTTGATTGCATGCATTAGGAAAATGATTCTTTTAAAAATAATATTGCATGTTTAGAAAAAGAAAAAGATGATTTGAAAAATGAAAATGTTTCCTTACTTTCAAAATTGAGTGATCTTTGTGAAGGAAATACATCTTTGAAAAATAAAATTGTTTTGGTGGAAAAACAAACGGAAGTTGTTTTTCAAGAAAATAATTCTTTAAAAAGAAAATTTTGTGAAAAAGAAAAGAAAGTTTTTGTAAAAAGAATAAGAAAAATGATTTTAAATCTCACCATGCTTTACATGCCACCATTGATAATAGTGAGATCAATGTTTCAAAAAATAGGATTAGTTGTTTGAGCTCAACTTTGAGCTCTTGTGCTTTTAATCATTCTAAATTGGAGTCTTTGTTTTCAAAGAAACAAACTCCACACATTCATGCACATCACTCTCATGCATATGCTTATGTTGCACGCCATGATCATACTCATACACATAAGCATCCTAAGGTGTACAAATGTACACATTGTGGCCGCAAAGGCAATTTAGCAAAATTTTGTTTTGATAAGATGCATCATTTAATTTTGCTAATAAAAATGTTTGAGTGCCTTACAAAGTTAACCCCCAAGGACCCAAAAGAAAATGTACCAAAACCCCCACCGTGTATTTTTGATGTAGGTGAGGGCTCTCACACGACGTGAGAGGGATGGTGCCTTGATGGTGGATGCACATGGACATGATGGACTTACTTTTGATGCATCCCTATCAAGGAGTTTTGGTGGGACAACCACCATGTTTGGAGATTAGAGCTTAGTTCTTTGGTTTGGTAACTATCTCTAAACTCCTACTTTATTTACATGCTTATTCATTTTTAATATCATATAGCATGTTCATGTCTTATTTGTTTTGTGCTTCATGTGGTAAATACTAGTTTAAATATAGTTTTTATCAAAACTTGTATTTATACATGTACAAATAGTGAGAACAAATTGATTCATATATGTTTGCACTTCATGCTCATTTGTACCCACTATATGCACATATATAGGCTAGTTTTGATGATTCTTTCATTTATACTTGTTTTTCTATTTTCATGTTTTACTTCATGTATATGCAATTTTTATTTAAATCTAATAAATATACATGTATACCCGTTGAGTCTCTTGCCTTAATGCAAATACCTTTAATAGATTCTTTTATGTTTGGTATATGTATGCATATTGTTAGATTTAGATAAATCATACATATACCTTGAAGTTTGTTTTTAAAATGAAAAATGAATTTTCATGTTTGTTTTGAGCTTTATTGATTATTTTCATGAAAATACTATTTACATGATTTTTGAACACTCACACTTTATTTGTTTTGTCATGACTTTAATTCATGAACACTTTTATGGGCCTTATCGTTTTTTGAGTGTCAACTCTTGTGTAATCGGTATGATTCATGAAATACATATGATTTGGTTACATGTTTTTGAAGGATCTTTAACTAGTTTTTCAAAAATTAATTTAACTAGTTATTTATTCTTCAATGTTTATGAGATATACACATGATCCTATTATTGTTTCAATTGGTATCATTGAATCGTTTCAATTGGTATCAATTTGACTCTATTTTTGTATATACTCATGTTTTGTTTTCTTATATATGTATGTATCAATTTCAATTGGTATACTCAATTTTCATACATATATATGACTTATTTGTGCTTGAGTTAAAATTGTTTTACATGTTTAAAGCACAAAGTTGTTTATGATAAGAAAATAAAAATTTTAAGAAAAATTCTCAAGATTTGTTTTATTGAGAAAATTCAAAATTTTGTTTCATAAGAAAAATCAAAATTTTTAATTTGTATTGCCTATATGCAAGGAGAGCTTAACATCTCTTCTACATATAGATTCATGTTGAGTGTATTGTATATTGAGGAGCTTGACAACTCTTCTTTATGTGGTACACGTGTGTAGGGGAGCTTCACATCTCCTCTTATGCATTACATATTATACGTTATGTGAATTAGGGCTTGTCATCCCTCTTTCATGTAATGTATATGTGTAGGAAAGTTACTTTACCGTCTTCCTCTTCATGAATGTATATCGCATATAACCTTTTATTGACTTATTTGTTTACACCCTTTGTTGATGATTGACAAAAAGGGGGAGAAGTATTTGAGATATATGCATGTTTTCCTTGCTTAAGGGGGAGAAGTATTTGTTTTCCTTGCTTAAGGGGGAAGTAGTATTTGTGTTTATGCATATATGTTTTGTTTTGCAAATAGGAGAAAAGATTTTGTGATTTTGTTTTATGCTTGATTAGCATGTTTACTCCTTCATTTGCATACATGTTTATGAGCATACATTGCATATTTATTTGTTTATGTGTATGCATGAGTTAAGGGGGAGCTTCTTTGGAGCTTTACTTTAATCCATGCATATATAACTTCACGAGTTTTATCATCATCAAAAAGGGGGAGATTGTTGGCCCAAAGGCCCATCACTCTAGTTTTGATGATGATCAACTCATGTAGTTATAGTACTAATGATCTTGTGTTTAATTAGTGACAGATTTATGATCAAGATCTTAGTAGGTGCATAGCTTCAACAAAGGATTTGAAGTCAAGTTTTGGAGCTAGCACGGTTTGATCCAAGAGCCATTGGATCGTGTTTGGACCAAGTCAAGAAGATGAGAAGGCTTCAAGTGAAGACTTCAAGAAGAGGAAGACTTGTGTCTAGGTTAGTTTTAGTAAGATTTTGTTTTTAGTTAAAATGTAAAGGATAGAATAGTTGGTGGATTGCTCAAGTACATATATACACACACACTTTTGATAGTTTTGTTTTTTACAAAAGATTTTCTATTTTAGAAAATACATGTTGATTTTTGGTTTTCAAGTTTACATGTTTATCCAAAACCATGTTTAGTGCATAATGTCAAAAACATAGATATTTCACCTTGTTTGTGTAGTGAATCATATCCATACACTCTATGCTTCAAAGTTGTTTAAATATCTTGTTTTTGTATTTGGTGAAGTTTTAGAAAAACAAGTTTTGAAAAAATTAAGTTTTAGAAAATACTGTTTTTCAATTGAGCCAATTTTTCCATATATAAAAATAGTCCAAATTATTTGTAACATGCCTTAATTTTGTGCAAGCATGTTTGTTTATCAAAGTATATTGGTAAAACTATTTTTGTAGATTTTTCAGTATTTTATGGGATTTTATTTAAGCCAAAAAGACAAAGTTTTTAATCCCTTAACATTGTTTCCTGGCTTCAGCCGGTCGACCGGACGGTCGACCGCAGATTCAAGTCGGCCGATCGTCACGGTCGACCGACGTGCACAGACGTGCACGCCAGTTCTGGCAGGAGAGCGGGTCAACCGACCCGGTCGACCGTCCAGAGAGCTCTGCTCTCTGGAAAGGCCCGGTCGACCGACCGGTCGACCGGACAGAGAGACTTGCTCTCTGTATCCTGGCCTCGGTCGACGACCGGTCGACCGATGGCACAACGGTCTGAAATATGACCGTTGGCCGGTCGATCGGGCGGTCGACCGACAGTTATGTCAGGCCTCCAACGGCTAGTTTTTGGAGCCCTATAAATTGGGCCATTTGGGGGCTGTGTTTTCAAGAAGATTTTTAAGTGGATTTTTCACCAGTTTTCCCAACTCTTTTAAGAGGTTTCTCCACTTATTTTAGAGCAAATATTTCCAATCAAAAGGAGAGTTTATCAAGAGTGTTTCAAAAGAGATTTTCTTGAGTTTTCCTCCACCATCTCTTTCCTTGTTTTCTCACACATACACTTAAGCAACCCATTGATTATACATCTTTTAGGAGTGTTGTAGTGAGATAATTTTTAGGTGATCAAAGTGTTGTGATCACCAAAGACTTGTTCTTTGTACTTTGAGGAGGCGGACGTGTGTGTCCGCGGTGTTTCGAGTTCGGGTGCGAACTTGTTGTTTAAGGTGCGGCCTCGGCGAGCGGTGGGCTTGCGATGTGTACGGGCTAGAGAGTCCGAGAGCTTGTAGGTGTTGCGGCATCGAGGAGTGATCCATTGGATCAATTATAGTTGAAATCCTTCGTGTGTCGAAGGCGAGGATGTAGAGCAAGTGTGCTCGAACCTCGAAACAAATCCCTTGTGTTTGCGATTGCTCACTCTCTCTCTATCTCTTGTTTATATCTTGCATGCTTAAATTGTGTTCATCTTTATACGCTTGATATACCTTGTGTGCTTAATTGTTATACTTGCTTGGGATTGTTTGCTAGCACTTGTATTCAACCAAGAGAGCAACGCGGCACCTCAACCCTTATCTAGGGAATCTAGAGGAGTTTGTCCAGAGCCCTTCACGGAGAATTCGGCAACACTCTTGTGTTATACATGGTGTTTAGTTCAAGAGTTTAGTTTAGGTCATAATAGTTTTTACTTCCACATTATTTGGCATTTAGTGACCATTAGATTAGCCATCACCTATTCGCCCCCCCTCTAGATGATCCTACATATATTTGTACAAGTAGTGAGCAACAATTTGATTCATATATGTGAAAGATCACCTAGAGGGGGGTGAATAGGTGATTATGCTAATCTAGTCAACTCAATGCGGAATTTAAAAACTTAATGCAATACACTCAAGTGCAATCAACAAATGATGCATACACAACCAAGCCAAGCAATTATAAATGCACAATATGAATATTTGCAAGGCACAAAGTAAAGAGAGAGATAGAGAGAGAGTCAATGGATCAAGCACAAACAACAAGATATGTTTCGAGGTTCGAGCACCCAGCTCTACATCCCCGCCTTCGACACACGAAGGATTTCTAATCCACTAGCAAGTCCACAAAGAACTCTCACAAGGAGTACCCAACTCCTCTCTTTACAACCACAACCTCCTCCTTGAGGCAAGCTCCAAACCAACAATCTATCACCTCACAACTTGAGGATTAGCACAAAGCAAACACAAGGATCACCTCATAACTTGAGGGATACAACCCAAGGCACAAAGCCAAATAAAGATTGGGTTTTTAACTTGGTGGTCTAAACAACAACCACAAACAATTTCTTTCTCCCACACAAAGATCCTATAGAATAAGAAAGTAGATGTTGCTCAAGTATGGAGAAAACCAATAGAATGGAAATCAAAATCACAAAGAAAATCCTTGGGAAAAACTAAAACCAAGATATAGAAGATGAATCAAAACTCTTTTTCCCAAAAACTCTTTTCTTTGAATTTCCAAACCCTAGCAAAAACACCAAATAGATTCTTCAATTTGAATCCAAAAACTTCTTTTGATTGCTGTGCAAACACCAGAGAGTAGGGAAAAATTCGCACAAAAAATCTTAGAGAAAAAACTCTTTCCAATGGAGTATTTATAGGCAAATCTGGAAACTAGCCGTTGGCAGCAGATTTTGCCAAAATAGCCCTGCCGGTCGACCAGCCGGTCGACCGTCCAACGGTCATATTCTGACCGTTGACATCTACCGGTCGACCGCCCGGTCGACCCAAACAAACAGAGAGCTCTGCTCTCTGACCCGGTCGACCCGGACGGTCGACCGTCCCAAGTCTGCCAAACGTGCACAAATCTGTGCACGTCGGTCGACCGACCCGGTCGACCGACTTCAGCCAAGTCGACTTGGTCAGAAGACTAGTCGACTGGTGAAGCCTGGAACAGAAAACTGGGTTAGAAACATGTTTAAAAATTATTTTATCTTTTCTAAAAATCATCAAAAATAGTTTTATCATTTTGCATTGATATATAAACATGTGGTAAAAAGTTTAGCTCAAATATCAATCAATATGAACTATTTTTATGTCTAATCATTTTTACCAAAACCAAAAACTGTATTTTCTAAAACTTGGATTTTGAATAGAAAATACGTTTTGTCCAAAACTCTTCCAAATACAAAAACATGATATTTAAACACTTGAAGCATGATGCATATGGATAGAAATCCAATATACATGAAAATATATATATCATAGTTTTTGTCATTAATTCCAAAATATGTTTTGTCAAAAATACCAAAACATAAAACACATGAATAAGTAAGTCAAAACTAAGTTTGTCTAGGAAATTAAAACATGCATGTATATAGAACAAATCATATATACATTAAACCATGTAAACTTGTTTTGATCTATCTATTCATGAAAACCAAGATCGGTTAAACCTAAAACCGAAAAACCAAAAACCAGTATTCAAAACATGAAACGTGTGTGTTGTGAACTTGAGCATATCATACTATTCTAATCTTTACAATTTTGGATCTAAACACAAAACTAAACTATGGTACCGAAGTCTTCTTGTAGAGCGCAATCTCCAAGCCGACTCGATCCAAAACTCCTAGATCCACCAAGCAATAGCTATATATGATCTTTGACGCTCGGGCTCTTGAATCAACATGTGAAAGCTTCCAAATCATCTTGTTGAAGCTAATCACCAACTAATAACTTGATTAATGATCTGAAACTAAAAACACAAGATTATTAGTAGACATAACTACATGAGTTAATCATCATCAAAACTAGAGTGGAAGGCCTTTGGGCCAACAATCTCCCCCTTTTTGATGATGACAAAACTCATGGAGTTATATATGCATGGATTAAAGTTAAGCTTCGAAGAAGCTCCCCCTTAACTCATGCAAAAACAAATAAACAATAAATAATATGCAATGAATATCAAACATGAAACATGCATATCTATACATAAACAATAAAAGGTTCTAGATACCAATGAAATGTTTAAAACAAAACATGCTCTAGATACCAATTACAAAACATCCAATTACAAAACATGCTTTAGATATCAATTAAAATTAAACTAAATTAAACTTAATATATGCAAAATATAAACATGCATATATAAACCAAAATACTTCTCCCCCTTTTTGTCAATCATCAATAAAGGGTACAAACCAAAACAAAACAAAATCTTCTCCTCTTTTTAATACAAAGAATCAATCTTCAATAAGGGGTAAAAAAAACCAAATCAATAAATTTTTCTCCCCTTTTGTTCGAAGCAACGAATCAATAAAATAATATTTTCCCCCTTTTTGTCTAAAACAAAAACAAGGTCAATTAAGGGTGACAGTCAATTAAGGTACCAATTGAAAATATGTCAAAGAATAGCATCTTGATACCAATTGAAAGGAAACAAACAACAAAAAAAATATTGATACCAATTTTAAACAAAACAAAAGAAGATCTTGATACCAATTGAAATTATAAGAAATTTTGAATGTCTAAACACAAAATTTTGATACCAATTGTAAATAATTTTCATTTTGAACATATGATACCAATTTGAAATTTTCAATCATAAAGTAAAGAAAGAGATAGAGAGAGAGTCAATGGATCAAGCGCAAAAAAACAAGATATGTTTCGGGGTTCGAGCACCCAGCTCTACATCCCCGCCTTCGACACACGAAGGATTTCTAATCCACTAGCAAGTCGACAAAGAACTCTCACAAGGAGTACCCAACTCCACTCTTTACAACCACAACCTCCTCCTTGAGGCAAGCTCCAAACCAACAATCTATCACCTCACAACTTGAGGGATTAGCACAAAGCAAACACAAGGATCACCTCACAACTTGAGGGATACAACCCAAGGCACAAAGCCAAATAAAGATTGGGTTTTTAACTTGGTGGTCTAAACAACAACCACAAACAATTTCTTTCTCCCACACAAAGATCCTATAGAATAAGAAAGTAGATGTTGCTCAAGTGTGGAGAAAACAATAGAATGGAAATCAAAATCACAAGGAAAATCCTTGGGAAAAACTGAAACCAGATATAGAAGATGAATCAAAACTCTTTTTCCCAAAACCCTTTTCTTTGAATTTCCAAACCCTAGCAAAAACACCAAATAGATTCTTCAATTTGAATCCAAAAACTTCTTTTGATTGCTGTGCAAACAACAGAGAGTAGGGAAAAATTCGCACAAAAAATCTTAGAGAAAAACTCTTTCCAATGCGGTATTTATAGGCAAATCTGGAAACTAGCCGTTGGTAGCAGATTTTACCAAAATAGCCCTGCCGGTCGACCGGCCGGTCGACCGTCCAACGGTCATATTCTGACCGTTGACGTCTACGGTCGACCGCCCGGTCGACCCAAAGAAACAGAGAGCTCTGCTCTCTGACCCGGTCGACCCGGACGGTCGACCGTCCCAAGTCTGCCAAACGTGCACAAATCTGTGCACGTCGGTCTACCGACCCGGTCGACCGACTTCAGCCAAGTCGACTTGGTCAGAAGACTAGTCGACTGGTGAAGCCTGGAACAGAAAACTGGGTTAGAAACATGTTTAAAAATTCTTTTATCTTTTCTAAAAATCACCAAAAATAGTTTTATCATTTTGCATTGATATATAAACATGTGGTAAAAAGTTTAGCTCAAATATCAATCAATATGAACTATTTTTGTGTCTAATCATTTTTACCAAAAACCAAAAACTGTATTTTCTAAAACTTGGATTTTGAATAGAAAATTCGTTTTGTCCAAAACTCTTCCAAATACAAAAACATGATATTTAAACACTTTGAAGCATGATGCATATGGATAGAAATCCAATATACATGAAACATATATATATCATAGTTTTTGTCATTAATTCCAAAATATGTTTTGTCAAAAATACAAAAACATAAAACACATGAATAAGTAAGTCAAAACTAAGTTTGTCTAGGAAATTAAAACACGCATGTATATAGAACAAATCATATATACATTAAACTATGTATTCTTATTTTGATCTATCTATTCATGAAAACCAAGATCGGTTAAACCTAAAACTGAAAAACCAAAAATCAATATTCAAAACATGAAACGTGTGTGTTGTGAACTTGAGCATATCATACTATTCTAATCTTTACAATTTTGGATCTAAACACAAAACTAAACTATGGTATCGAAGTCTTCTTGTAGAGCGCAATCACCAAGCCGACTCGATCCAAAACTCCTGGATCCACCGAGCAATAGCTATATATGATCTTTGACGCTCGGGCTCTTGAATCAACATGTGAAAGCTTCCAAATCATCTTGTTGAAGCTAATCACCAACTAATAACTTGATTAATGATCTGAAACTAAAAACACAAGATTATTAGTAGACATGACTACATGAGTTAATCATAATCAAAACTAGAGTGGAAGGCCTTTAGGCTAACAATATGTTTGCACTTCATTGCTCATTTGTGCACACTACATGTACTTGTATAGCCTAGTTTTGAGGATTCACTCATTTACACTTGTTTTGCCTATTTTCATGTTTTTGCTTCATGTATATGTAATCTTTTGTTCAAAACTAATAAATATACACGTATGCCCTTGAGTCAGTTGCTTTCATGCAAATTACATTATGGACTCATTTTAGTTTAGGAAATGTATGTATATTGTTAGCCTTGGATAAATCATACATATACCTTGAAGGTTGTTTTTAAATGAAAAATAAAATCTTTATAATTTTCATATTTGTTTGTGTTGGCCCAAGAGGTTACACTCTCTAATTGTTTTGTGTTTTGATGATGACAAACCAAATATGAGCTATTTGGTACTAACAAGTTTGTTAAGATAAGTTTCAGGTTTGTACCATGTTTAGAGACCATTCGCTTAGCTATTGCAAGAACTTCTAAGTTCCACAAAGCAAGAAAGGCAAATTGCACATCAAGGAAGGATCATAGAAGAGAAAGCACTAGCAAGGCATTGGATGGCTCAAAGACTTGAAGATAGCTCAATAAGTCTTCATGTAATTTGTTTTCAGTTTATAGTATGTTAAAGAATAGTGGATAGGTTTGAAGCTCTATCACACACGTTTTTGCGCACATGCTCATTCCAAAATAATTTCTTATAAATTATACAAAAATATTTTGCATACAAGATTTTGCCTACAGATATATGTTTGTGTTTTATACTAATCCCTGTTCAAAGTATTTTTGATAAAATCAAAATCCTCTTTTATTTCTTTTTAAATTTGGCTTTTTGACCTGATCCGGTCGACCGGGTCGGTCGACCGAGCCTATGTCAGTCTGGTCCGGTCGACCGGACCAGTCGACCGAAGTCCTGGCAGCTGCACGTATCCGTGTGCACGTCTGTCGGTCGACCGGGCGCGGTCGACCGGAATATTTATTTTTGTCACAGTTTGTATCAGTCGACCGAGTCGGTCGACCGATAGCCTGTAACGGTCAAATTTTTATACTACCGGTCGACCGGCCGGTCGACCGATCCGACCGTTTGAACAGTAATGGGCAGATTTTTAAGGGCTGTTTATTTTTGTCTTTTGTGTTTAAAAATCCGTTTAAGAATATATTTTGATCTAATTACCTCCTAAACATTAGTAAATATGTTTTATCCCTAAACCCTAGCCCTCTCCTATAAATAGGGGTGTTTGGGGAGAGATTGGTTACAACAACAATCTTTGCAAAAATTCAAAAGATTAAGGCTTTCAAAGTTCTTGGTTTTTGTGCTAAATTCTCTCAATTTTCTGAAGAGTTTTCAAAAGTTTTTCTCTGATTTCAATTTCTTTTCCTTACAAAAAGAGCTTCAATTCTACTCATTATTCTCTAAGGACCTTTTGTAAGGGAAGAGATTTTTGAAAGAGAGAGTTTGTGGTCTTTTGACTACCAAGGAAATCACTTGTTCTTGAGATTGTAGGAGTTGGGTACTCCATTGTAATTGTTCTTTGTGATAGTGGAATAGCTAGAATCCTTCTGGGGAAGGCGGGGAGTAGAGCTGGGTGCTCGAACCTCGATAACATATCTTTGTGTTTGCGATTGGTTTACATTCTTGCAAATTCTTACTCTATATTGCTTGCTCTTATTATTTACTCATCATATTCATTGTCATACTTACTTGCTAGCATTCATCTTGTGATTGTTGTAGCTTCAAATTTTTAATTTGCCCTTGATTAGCATTGTCACCTATCACCCCCCCTCTAGGTGACTTTTCAATTGGTATCAGAGCTTGGACTCTAGGTTTGGCTTAACATCCATAGAGAGATCCTTAAAATATTGCTAATCAATATTTCCATTCATACATTCATACACTAGTAAACATGGCCGACAACATTAAAACCCCACCTAAATTTGATGGACTCAACTTCCCTATTTGGAAGGTTAGGATGACTATCTTTTTACAATCACTAGGTAGTTTAGTGGCTAAGTCTTTGACCAAACCCTATGTAGCACCCAATGAAGATGAGAGCACTTGGACCGACTTCAACTTTAGAGAATATGAGGCTAACTCAAAAGCCAAAACTCCCTTTTAACCGCCTTGAATGAGGATGACCTTACACGGGTAATTCATTGCCAATCCGCCTATGAGATTTGGCAACACTTATTGGTCACACATGAAGGGACTTCACAAGTCAAGAGAGCTAAGATAGATCTCTTGAGGTCTCAATATGAATCATTCAAAATGCTTGATGAAGAATCCATTGATTGTATGATTACTCGTTTCACTAAAATTACAAATGGACTTTCTTCATTAGGTGACGTCATCTCAAATGATCAAAAGGTGCGCAAAGTGATACGGGCTCTTCCACCATCTTGGGAGATCAAGGCCACCACCTTAAAGGAGTTGAACGACAAGGACGAGATGGACATCATTAGTCTCATTGGGAACCTAAAGACCCATGAGATGGAGAAGAAAGCAAGAGATGAGGCAACTACTTCAAAGAAGAAATCCATTGCCTTTAAGACTTCATCCACCAATGATGACGATGATGAAGACGAAGAAGAAGATGAGGAGCTAACCCTACTTGTGCGGAATGTCAAGAGGTTGTACCGAAAGAACAAGTTCAACTTCCGGAGAAGATTCGAAGGCAAAGAGGAGCGGAAGATCATATGCTACAATTGCCGCAACCCGGACATATCATGGCGGATTGTCCGGAGTTCAAGAAGAAAATGACTTCCTCCTTCAAGCCAAAGAAGCCGGAGGAAAAGAAAGCCTACAAAGCATCATGGGATTCGGAAAGCGAGTCCGAAGAGGAGGTGGATCAAGCTAACATGTGTTTCATGGCAAACACACCCAAGGTAACCCCTCAATCCCTTGATGATGAAGATGATGATTTGAGTAAGGAAGTTCTAGTTCATGCTTTTGTAGAGCTTTCCGAAACTTATGATAACAAGAAAATGGAATGCTTGAAATTACAAAAAGAAGTTGTTTTCTTAAAAATCAACTTGCTTTGGTTTCAAAGGAAAAAGATGATCTTTCTTCAAATCTAGTTTTCATTCAAAATGAATTTGACGCTTATAAGATTTCTTGTAAGGGTAAAAACCCCTATTGTTGATAATAAAGAAATTTCTTCCTTAAAAACCAAAATGGTTGATTTTGAAAAGATTTTGAAAGATTGTGCTTTTAACACCAAGAAGCTTGAAGAAAAGTTTTCCAAAAAGCTCACTTCTCATGTTAAAGATTCTCATGCTAAAATTCCACATGCTCACACTTCAAATAATACTTCTCATGCTAAATCTTTTCATGCTCACAATGCCCATGCTCACAAATCACACACTCACTATGCTTTTAGATATGGTAGAGTGTATAGATGTACTTATTGTGGCAAAAATGGACATTTAGCTAAATTGTTATGATAAATTGCATAGTTCAAATAATCTTGTTGGGTTAATGGCTCTAACCCTCATGGACCCAAGAAAATGTGGGTACCAAAATCAAGTCCTAAAATGTTTGATGTAGGTACACACCAAGGCTCCAAGACGTAGGGAGCGGTGGTACCTTGATAGTGGTTGTTCGAGACACATGACGTGGGATATCAACAACTTCACAACCATATCAAGGTACATGGAAGGTGGCTCCGTCACCTTCGGGGATGATTCCAAAGCACCATCATCGGTATCGGTAATATTCAAATTGGTTCATCTCCTATTATAGAGAATGTTGTTTTAGTAGATGGTTTAAAACATAATTTGCTTAGCATTAGCCAACTTTGTGATCGTGGACTTAAAGTTGTTTTTGATGATTCCTCATGCAAGATTTTTGATGTTAAATCCGATGTTTGTATTCTTACCGGTTTTCGTGATAATAATGTTTATATTATTGACATGTTAATTTAGATTGTTCTACTAAATGCTTAAATGCTTTTGATGAAAATTCTTGGCTTTGGCATAGAAGATTAGGACATGCATCTTTTGACCATATCTCTAGGATTAATTCAAAGGAATTAGTGAAGGGTATACCTTGCTTGGATTTTGAGAAAGACCGCATTTGTAGTGCGTGCCAACTTGGGAAACAAACCAAGTCTTCCTTTAAACCAATCAAGGATATCATGTCAACTAGGCCTTTAGAATTAATTCATATGGATCTTTTTGGACCAACTAAAACTAAAAGTTTAAATGGAAGTAGATTTGCATTTGTTTTGGTTGATGATTTCTCCCGTTTTACTTGGGTTTTCTTTTTGCAAAATAAAGATCAAACTTTTTCTCATTTTAAGATTTTTCGAAAAAGAGTTGAAAAAGAAAAGGGTTTTTCGATTTTGAGAATAAGAAGTGATAGAGGTGGTGAGTTTTATTAACCAACTCTTCATGACTTATTGTGATGAAAAGGGAATTAAGCATGAAACGTCTTGTCCTAGAACTCCACAACAAAATGGAGTTGTAGAAAGGAAAAATAGAACACTTCAAGAGATGGCTAGGACAATGATAAGTGAATATGACCTCCCTCAATATTATGGGCCGAGGCCGTAAACACCGCATGCTATATATCGAATCGTATTTATTTATGCAAAAATTCTTCAAAAACATCATTTGAAATGTATCATTCTAGAAAACCAAATGTTGCATATTTTAAAGTTTTTGGATGCAAGTGTTTTGTTTTAAATACTAAGGATAATTTGGGTAAATTTGATGCTAAGGCTTATGAGGCTATCTTTGTTGGATATTCCTCTACTAGCAAAGCATATAGAGTTTTCAATAGATCTACACTAACCATTGAAGAATCCATGCATGTTAAATTTGAAGAATCTAATGTGGTTGTTGAGAATGTTGTAGAGATTGAACCACTAGGTGAAGACATGGAGAGACTATCCTTGAAGGACTCACCCGCTCAAGAAGAAAAGCTAGATCCTATTGGTGAAGTTCAAGAGGATAAGGAGGAAAGCACTCAACCGCTTCCTAAAGCTTGGAGATACGCTACAAATCATCCTAAGGAGCTCATCTTGGGTGATGCATCTAAGGAGTCACAACGCGCTCCAAACTCCATGACATTTGTGGTAACTTTGCTTTTATTTCTCATTTTGAACCCAAAGGCATTCTCGAAGCCGAGACGGACCCATATTGGTTGCTTGCCATGCAAGAGGAACTCAATCAATTTGAGCGCAACCAAGTTTGGCACCTTGTTCCTAAGCCCCACGATAGACCAATAATTGGTACTAAGTGGATCTTTAGAAACAAGATGGATGAGTCCGGAAATGTCATTAGGAATAAAGCTAGGTTAGTGGCCCAAGGTTACACTCAAGTTGAGGGAATTGACTTTGAGGAGACCTTTACACCGTAGCACGGCTTGAAGCCATACGGATGACACTAGCTTTTGCATGTTTTAAAAATTTTAAACTTTTTCAAATGGATGTAAAGTGCATTTTTAAATGGTTTTATTAATGAAGAAGTTTATGTTGCTCAACCTCCCGGTTTTATTGATCATGTTCATCCCGATTTTGTTTTTAAACTTGATAAAGCTTTGTATGGATTGAAACAAGCTCCAAGAGCTTGGTATGAAAGGCTTTCTAGTTTCTCATTTCAAATGATTTTATTAAAGGCAAAGTAGACACAACTCTCTTTACTAAGCATGTTAAAAATGATATTTTAATTGTGCAAATTTATGTTGATGATATAATTTTTGGATCTACTAATGAGCTTTTGTGCAAGGATTTTGAAAAGGTAATGCAACTAGAGTTTGAAATGTCTTCCATGGGTGAGCTTAATTTCTTCCTTGGACTCCAAATCAAGCAATTGCAAGACGGAACCTTCATTAACCAAGCCAAGTACGCAAAGGAGCTAGTAAAGAAGTTTGGGCTTGAAGGATCAAAGGCTTGCAAACACTCCAATGGCAACTACAACCAAGCTTGATAAGGACGAACAAGGTAAAAATGTTGATATTAAATTATATAGAAGCATGATAGGAAGTCTTTTATATTTGACGGCAAGTAGGCCGGATATCATGTTTAGTGTGTGTCTTTGTGCTAGATTTCAATCGTGTCCTAAAGAGTCTCATCTTATTGCGGTAAAACGCATTATTCGTTATATTAAGGGCACAATTGGAATGGGTCTTTGGTATCCAAAAACTATAGATTTTTCAATGACTAGTTATTCGGATGCCGATTATGCGGGTTGTAGAGTAGATAGAAAGAGTACTAGTGGGACATGTCAATTTCTTGGTAATTGTCTTGTTTCATGGTCCTCTAGGAAGCAAAATTCCGTAGCTCTCTCAACCGCCGAGGCGGAGTATGTTACCGCGGGGGCTTGTTGTGCACAAGTCCTTTGGATGAAACATACTCTCCTTGATTTTGATTTGCACTTTGATCATATAAAAAATATTTTGTGATAATACTAGTACTATTCACATGACCAAAAATGCAAATCAACATAGTAAGACCAAGCACATTGAGATTAAATATCACTTTCTTAGAGATCATTTTGAGAAAGGTGATATAGATATTGATTATGTTTCCACGGATTTACAACTAGCCGATATTTTCACTAAACCTCTTGATTTTGCTAGATTTTCGTTTATTTGTGGAGAACTTAATGTTTGCATTATTGAATAAACATGTTTTTCATAACCCTTTTTGATGTATGACAAAAAGGGGGAGAATAAGTTTACATGGACAAAAATAAGTTCATTTGGTCTTGTTCCATATGAATTTATATGTTTTGTTTTGTTTTTGTTTTTATGAGTTTTTGTGTTTTAAATAAATTCTTATATTTTTGGTATTGGTATTTTGGTATCAAGAGATATTTTTGTGTTTTTATTGGTCTGTGTTTTTATTGGTTTCAATAATTGATGCATCATTTCAATTATTGGTTTCTAGAGCATACTCTTGTGTTTTAAGTATAGCATAATTTGAGGGGGAGTTTTCTCCTACCCTATATTTTTGTTAATAGCCTATTTGTTTTGTCATCATCAAAAAGGGGGAGATTGTTGGCCCAAGAGGTTACACTCTCTAATTGTTTTGTGTTTTGATGATGACAAACCAAATATGAGCTATTTGGTACTAACAAGTTTGTTAAGATAAGTTTTAGGTTTGTACCATGTTTAGAGACCATTCGCTTAGCTATTGCAAGAACTTCTAAGTTCCACAAAGCAAGAAAGGCAAATTGCACATCAAGGAAGGATCATAGAAGAGAAAGCACTAGCAAGGCATTGGATGGCTCAAAGACTTGAAGATAGCTCAATAAGTCTTCATGTAATTTGTTTTTCAGTTTATAGTATATTAAAGAATAGTGGATAGGTTTGAAGCTCTATCACACACGTTTTTGCGCACATGCTCATTCCAAAATAATTTCTTATAAAATTATACAAAAATATTTTGCATACAAGATTTTGCCTACAGATATATGTTTGTGTTTTATACTAATCCCTGTTCAAAAGTATTTTTGATAAAATCAAAATCCTCTTTTATTTCTTTTTAAATTTGGCTTTTTGACCTGATCCGGTCGACCGGGTCGGTCGACCGAGCCTATGTCAGTCTGGTCCGGTCGACCGGACCAGTCGACCGAAGTCCTGGCAGCTGCACGTATCCGTGTGCACGTCTGTCGGTCGACCGGGGCGGTCGACCGGAATATTTATTTTTGTCACAGTTTGTATCAGTCGACCGGTCGGTCGACCGATAGCCTGTAACGGTCAAATTTTATACTACCGGTCAACCGGCCCGGTCGACCGATCCGACCGTTTGAACAGTAACGGGCAGATTTTTAAGGGCTGTTTATTTTTGTCTTTTGTGTTTAAAAATCCGTTTAAGGATATATTTTGATCTAATTACCTCCTAAACATCAGTAAATATGTTTTATCCCTAAACCCTAGCCCTCTCCTATAAATAGGGGTGTTTGGGGAGAGATTGGTTACAACAATAATCTTTGCAAAAATTCAAAAGATTAAGGCTTTCAAAGTTCTTGGTTTTTGTGCTAAATTCTCTCAATTTTCTGAAGAGTTTTCAAAAGTTTTTCTCTGATTTCAATTTCTTTTCCTTACACAAAAGAGCTTCAATTCTACTCATTATTCTCTAAGGACCTTTTGTAAGGGAAGAGATTTTTGAAAGAGAGAGTTTGTGGTCTTTTGACTACCAAGGAAATCACTTGTTCTTGAGATTGTAGGAGTTGGGTACTCCATTGTAATTATTCTTTGTGATAGTGGAAGTAGCTAGAATCCTTCTGGGGAAGGCGGGGAGTAGAGCTGGGTGCTCGAACCTCGATAACATATCTTTGTGTTTGCGATTGGTTTACATTCTTGCAAATTCTTACTCTATATTGCTTGCTCTTATTATTTACTCATCATATTCATTGTCATACTTACTTGCTAGCATTCATCTTGTGATTGTTGTAGCTTCAAATTTTTAATTTGCCCTTGATTAGCATTGTCACCTATTCACCCCCCCTCTAGGTGACTTTTCAGTTTGATATTTTTGAGCCTAATTGACTATTTCATGAATATGCTATTCACATGATGCTTGTACACTCACATTTTATTTGTTTTCTCATGACTATGTTTTCATGAACATTTTTGAGCTTTATTGATCTCGAGTCACAATATTTGTGTATTAATATAATTCATGAGATATATATGATTTGTTTTCATGTTTGAAGGATCTTTAACTAGTTTTTCAAAAATTACTTTTAACTAGTTATGCATTCTTCATTTGGTAGTGTTTTCAATGCTAAAATACTTTTCATACTCTTGTTTTTGAAAACCCTACCAACCCCTTGAAGGGCGGATGGATGGGCGACCATGCCTTATATGCTCAAATTACATATCTTTTATCATGTGCATTAAAAGAGTGGATTTTTATGAGTTATACACTTGCTTCTCATTATATTTTCAATTGGTATTTTAATTGATATCTCTTTGTATACTCATAATTTTGTTTCTATATATGTATGCTTTAAATTTCAAATTATATTAATTTCTATTGATATTTTCATTTTCATACTTATATATGATTTGATTGTGCTTAATTTAAAAGATATTTATATGTTTAAAGCACAAAATTTGTTTATGCTAAGCTTGATTTAAATCTTGATTTTCAATTGGTATCGCAATTGGTACTTGTATAACCTTATGCATTATTTTTATTTGATATTTTATTGGTATCAATATTTACAATATACTTCAATTGATATCAATATGTTTCAATTTCCAATTGGGTTTAAATTTCATTTGGTATCAATATGTTTTACATATTTGGTATCAAAAATTTACCATATATTTCAATTGGTATATATGTTTCAAAATATTTTCCTTCATTGATAATGTACATGTTTCAATTTCAATTGGTATCACATATTTTCCATTTCATATGGTATCAAAATCTTGTGATATCTCAAATTGATTCGTTGATTTAAGAAAAATTCAAAATTTGTATTGTTTATTTAGAATTGGTATCTTAAAATTTTGTTTATGTACAAATGATATCTTAACATTTGATTTAAGAAGATTTCAAAATTTGTTTTAAAGTAACTTAAAAATATTTTGATATGTATTGTCAATATGCAAGGGGAGCTTAACATCTCTACTATATATATATTCATGTTGAGTGTATCTTATATTGAGGAGGTTGACATCTCTTCCTTATGTGATACACGTGTGTAGGGGGAGCTTCACATCTCAACTTATGCATTGTATATTATGCGTTATGTGAGTTAGGGCTTGTCATCCCTTCTTCATGTAATGCATGCATGTAGGGAAGCTAACTTAGCGTCTTCCTCTTCATAAATGTATATTGCATATATATCTTTATTGTTGATTTGGTTTTTACCCCTTTGTTGATGATTAACAAAAAGGGAGAGAAAGATATTGAGTTTAAATATGCATATTTGTGTTTTTGCATATATTGAGTTTATGCATCTTGTGTTTTTGAGGAGAATGATTTTTGAAAGTTTAAACAAAAAGGGGAGAAAGTTTTTGGAAATTTTTTTTTGATTTAAGCATGTTTCTCTCACCCTATTGATGCATATATATGTGTTTAGTTTATGCACTTCACTGCTATATCTATTTTTTTATTGTTATGCATGAGTTAAGGGGGAGCTTCTGTGAAGCTTAACTTAATCCATGCATATTTAACTCCATGAGTTTTGTCATCATCAAAAAGGGGGAGATTGTTGGCCCAAAGGCCCATCACTCTAGTTTTGATGAGATTAACTCATGTAGTTATAGTACTAATGATCATGTGTTTAATTAGTCTCAGATTTGTTATCAAGATCTTAGTAGGTGTGTAGTTTTAACAAAGAATTTAAAGTCAAATTTTGGAGCTAGCACGTGTTGATTCAAGAGCTTGTGCATCAAGACCACATCAAGTACTCAAGAGGAGTGTAGCTCTTTGGATCAAGGTTTGGACCAAGTCAAGAAGGAGAAGAAGATTTTCAAGTGAAGACCTTCAAGAGAAGACTTGTGTCTAGGTTTGTTTTGTTAAGTTTTTATTTTTAGATAAAATGTAAAGGATAGAATAGTTGGTGGATTGCTCAAGTTCATATACACTCACACACAAGATTTAGATGAGTTTTTATAAAAGAGTTTTCATTTTGGAAAAATACAAAAGAATTTTCATTTTGGAAAAATACCGTTTGATTTTTGGAGATTCATATATACGTGTGTTTTAACCAAAACTATTTTAGAGCTTGATTGGTCACTAATGTTGCATATTTAGTATCATATTTCCATACTTATTATAGAATAAAATCTGCATTGTCCTAATAAATGTTTAATTTATTTGCAGGCCCATTCTTTAAGGAGATGAAGAGAAATGAGCCAAAAAGCCCACCAAAATTCTGAATTAAATCAGAATTAATTCGAGCTCACTGAATCAGGGCAAAATCAAGAGGTTGAAAACCGGTTGAGAAGAATCCTCTCAGAATCAATTGGTTAAAGCCAAGAATCAAAGGCCATTTCGTCACAATACTGGACTCAAACGAGAAAACCAACTGAAGATAAAAGTAGAAGAAAAAAGCAGGGAAACCCACCAACAGGGTGTGGCCACCTGCCACACCCTGGCCGCGGAAACGCGGCCAAAGCCGCGTTTCCGCGGCTGTTTAGTGGTTGTTGGGGGAGCGTTTGCTCCCCCAATCTTCCCGGGATTCTCCTCGTGTGTGGTTTTGCCTATAAAAAGCTAGTATGTGCACTGAAAATGGGACGACCATGCAGAGATAGGATCTAGACTAGTTTTTCATTTTTTAGTTTAGGTTTTTGTTTTTCTTTTTCATGTAATTTTAGTTTTCATTTATGTAATTCAGAGGAGATCAGACTTTCATCGAAGAACAAGAATGAAGCTTGAGCTGAGAGTGACACTGGTGTAAGGTTTCTTTCTTTTCTTTGATCGTTATGAAATTGAATCCATGTTCTTTCTTTGTATGTACTTCCTTTTAGTTTTCTCGTCTTCTTCTTTTCTACTTCACTTTTCTTTTTGGTACAATTGTCTTCTAAGTGAGTCTAAAAGCATCGAAAAAGCTTTGCCTTTGCGAGTGCCACCGATAACTCATGACGATAGAATTGAGTCTCTCTCTGTATCACTTCATGCTTGAGTTGTCTTGATGATGTAATGTGGAAGAGACCAATAATCAACTCTTATGGGCTATGCGCTGATTGCCTCCAATTCAAGGTAACATCGTAGCTGAAGATTCAAGTAAGCTTTTGGTGAAAAGAAGGTAAGTAATTGTTTTTATTTCTTTTCTTTTATTTCTGTAAATTAAATCACCAACACTACCTCTTCCAAATCATTCTTTTTCAACTCATTTGTACATAGTCGCTTTCTGATTCTCTCCACTTTCTCATTCTACCATTTTCTTTCTAACTTTAACATAACTCGTTTTTCATTTTTATTTCTTTAAAACAAAGAAGAACTTTCGTTTTGTCTTCAAAATGATTTCAATAAGAAAAACTTTGAACGCTTCCATCGCAAACCCTCCTTGTGGATCCATCACGACCCGCATAGCCACTTGCTATAGCGATAAGAATTGAGCACTTGCACATCTTTATTCTTCGATCTAAAGTTTTGTAATTTGTGTGCAGGTTTAGCTTCAATCAGAGCTTAATGTCAAAAATATAGATATTTCATCACATATGTGTAGTGGATCGTATCCATACACACTAAGTTTTAAAAGTGTTTAAAATATCTTGTTTTTGTATTTGGAGAAGTTTTGGAAAAATCAATTGGAAAAATACGATTTTTGTTTTAAGCCAAAAATTCCAAGTAACAAAAAAAGTTCAAAATGTTTGTAACATGTTTTGATTTTTACTCAAACATGTTTATTTATCAAAGTATATTACTGAACTTATTTTTGTAGATTTTTTGTGGATTTATGAGATTTTATTAAAGATAAAAAGCCAAGTTTTTAAATCCCCAAAAATAGTTTTCTGGCCTTCAGCCGGTCGACCGCACGGTCGACCGAGCCAGAGGTCGGTCGACTGATGTGCACAAAACGCATGCCTTGTTTGGTTGGAAGGCCAGTCGACCGACCCCGTCGACCGCCAAAGAATTCTGCTCTCTGAAAATGGCCCCGATCGACCGGAAGAGAGCTCTACTTTCTGTATCCAGGCCACGGTCAATCGGCCGGTCGACCGTTGGCCGGTCGATCGGGCGGTCAACCACCAGCAGTCCAGACTGCTGACCTGGCCTGCAACGGTTAGTTTTTTAGGAGCCTATAAATTGGGCTTCCCTTGGGCTGTTTGATACAAGATTTTTGGAGAGTGAATCAAAGCTACTTTTTCCTACTCTATTAAGTGTTTATCTCCACTTGGTTTAGAGTCAAATACTTCCATTCAAAAGGAGAGTTTATCAAGAGTTTTCAAAAGTGATTTCTTGTGTTTTTCACCACAACTTCAGTCCTAGTTTTCTCACAAACACTTGAGCTATCCATTATTATATCAATCCTATAGGGGTCTACATTGTGAGAGGATTTTAGGTGATTAAAGTGTTTATGATCACCAAAGTTTTCATCTTTGTACTTTGAAGAGGCGGACTTGCGGGTTCGCGGTGTTTCGAGTTCTAGTAAGAGCTCATTGTAGAGGTCGGCCTCGGCAAGCTTGCTTGCTTGCGGTGTGTTGTTCTTGCGAGAACAAGAGAGGGACTAGAGAGTCCAAAGGAGTTCTAGTGTGAACTCGCTTGTAGGTGTTGCGGCACCGAGTGATCTGGTGGGATCGGTTTTTAGTGAAAATCCTTCATAGTGTTGAATGCGGGGACGTAGAGCAAGTGTGCTCGAACCTCGAAATAAATTTCTCGTGTTTGCGATTGCTCTCTCTATCTCTCACTTGTCTTTGTATCTTGCATGCTCATATTGCCTTATCTTTATATGTGTTGATATATCTTGTGCTTAAATTGATATATGCTTAGGGATTGTTTGCTCACACTTGTATTCAACTAAGAGAGCCAAAGCGTCACCTCAACTCTTATCTAGAGGAATCTTGAGGAGATAGTCCAGAGCCCTTCACGGGGAATTCGACTATACTCTTGTGTTATACTTGATGTGTTGTACTTAAGAATTTTTAGTTTCATAAATAGTTTTAATTCCGCATTAATTCATCATTAGATTATCTTGTCACCTATTCACCCCCCCTCTAGGTGATTTCAGAGATAACATTGCAAGATTTCCCCTTGACTTGGATTTATTTGAATCCTATTGTTTGTCTTGAGCATGGTCTGGGTGTATCCACATGATTTCCCCTGTTTCCAATGCCAAGGGAACAAGACCCTTGCTCTCTTAAGTTTTGGCTGAAGGATGCTTTACTTCTAGCCGTGCTTCATGGATTGGGAAGGTCTCATCAGGTACTGTGACTTTTGGGGTTTTGCCGAACTCGAAGGTCACCATGTTTGCAGTGACTTTCTTTTGTTCTGATTTCAGAGTCAGAACTCCGGCATTGACTAAAGCTTGAATTTTGTCTTTGAGGACAAAGCACTTATCAGTAGGATGATGAACCATTCTATGAAAGAGGCAATAGTTGGGATCATTCGTGTGTCCCACTTCATTAGGGCGCCGAGCATCCAGCAGTTTCAATTTATTTCCTTTGTGGAGTAAATGGTATATTGTGACCACCAGCTTGTTTTTGAAAGAGTAGTGTTTCGGAGAAAACTTAGACTCTTGATTATTGAAGCCGGTCTTCTTGGCCTTCGAATGAAGGTCTCCTAATAATTCAACGGGCATAGTCTCTTTCCTTTGGCTTGAGAAGACAGTGCTATGTCATTGCACTCCTTATTATTCATACCACATTTGCCTTTAGGGGTAGATGGTTCGAACTTCTTAGCCGATTTTTTGACTATCTCAGCTTGTTCGACTAGTTCCTTCTAGGTATGGGATTTGACAAGCCCCCATACGAATCTCCACTTGGTCCAGAAAGTTATGCCTGCTTGTCTGCAAGAGCATGGGTAATGGCATCCCTGCTCGGTACATCAGAGATAAGTTTCTGAACCACTCAATGTAGTCACAGACAGATTTGCCCTTCCTCTGTACGGTAGAGAGGAGTTTGTCCATGGTTACCTTAGTGTCATCCTTGTAAAAACGAAAAAGAAATCGAGTTTCTAAGTCGATCCAAGAATTGATAGAGCCCGGGGGAAGGCTTCGGAACCAGTCGAATGAAACCCCCTTCAGGGTGCCGATGAACAGTCTAGCCATAATAGCATCGTTATCTATAACGTTGCCGGTGAGACTGGAAGTAGTAGATGTGCTGGTTTGGCGAGCTCTTACCATCATATGTATGTAATGTTGGTGGCTTGAACTTTTGCGGGTATGGTACTGAATCCAATTCCAAGGGGTAAGGACGGACTGCCCCTACTTTCTTTAGTTCATCCCTCTTGCTTAGGGATGCGATCTGAGCTAGGATGCCTTTAAGAACTTCAGCATCCATAGAAGAACTTTCCTTTGACTTCTCAGTCTTGGGTTGTTCAACGTTATGATGTTCTTCCCCATTATGATTACTCCCGGTATCATTGTTACTCTGGTCAGTAAGAAGTTAGGCGAGCATTTGTTGAATGTTATCCAAGGCTTCTTGCTGAGCCTTGAAAGTTTGCTCCTAAGCTTCTAACCGTCGACGGAGGTCATCATTACCGTTATCAGCCATATGCACCGACACTCTATCTCTTCATACCGAGCTGACTGTTGCCAAAGAGGCATACCCACTATCTTCGTACTTCTCATCAGACCATTGGAATAATCCTCTCATTGGTTCTTATGAGGTTACTGCAGTTGAGGAGGATGGCTGCTCATAACTGTAGGGTATTGTGACCCTAGATCTGGTGTTTTGGAAGATACCTTCTTCGTGCACCAAGACTTGGCCTAAGCCCGAGCTATAGTCCGGATCTGGAGAACTGAGGGAGGAGAATTAGCACTACACGGCGCTCGTCTGCCGCTACGTGGTTCCCGTCCCCTTCCGATCATATTGAAGTATGTAGAGGGTAGATCTGGTAGATCTCGCGATATGCTCCTTTTGCGATGCTTCACAGGAGCTTGCACCAATAGTCGATCAAAGACTGACAGTCGGTTTGGAGGAGTGGCGGGGATTGGTCCTAGCCGGCAATGGACTGAGTGGACCGTCACCAACTTATATCCCACTTGTTAACAATATGAGGGAGAAGTCTGGAGTAATTCTGACTTCTGTTTGCTCGCTAAAAACTCTCGCAAGTTGGATCCAGCCGAGCTTAAGCGACTCAGTGCTGAGACTCGGGTAGATCGCGCATTGATCCGTTCAGGTAATTTCGACACCACCTTCTTGCTCGCAAGCTTTGGAAGTGAAACACAGGATGATGCCTCGTTCTTCCCATCACCGCAGAGGTGATTGGCACTAGATAGTGCTTTAGCTCTAGCTTCGCGGCTAAGAACTTTGGAGCATCCTTAGGTGTTGAAGCTGCATAAGCACCGCTATCAGCACCCAGGGACGATCCCTTAGCTCCGCTGCGAAGAGCGAACTTAGCGCTTGAGGAACTGGGGAGTAAAGCACACTGTGGCGCTTTGTTTGCCACCTTGTTACGAAGGTGGTTAGCACTGCTAGGTCTTTAGTTCCAGCCTGGCAGATGGGAACTTCGCGCGTACCCTGAGGTACTGATGTTGTGCTTATCACACCATCAGCAACTTCGCTAATAAGAATGAGGTTGGTACGAGGAGTTACTGCTCCTGAATTAGGCGAAGACATAGTTGTCGTTCTAGCCTTGCGGCTAATGACCACGGCGAAGCGGGCAAGTATTTTCCTTTGTCTTCGCATGATAGGTGAGCCAGTGGCGTAGCTACGCCTGAAGCTGTAATCACCTATTGGGCCAACAGAGGCTTCACACGGAACTTTCTGTTTTGGCCTCCACATCTGCTTTGGGAGGGGAGATTTAGGTTCGCAGGGAACCTGGTTAGCCTCGTGCTGAGGCTAAGAGGAGTTGGGAGGAGGCTCGCTGCTCCGAAATCTTGGCCATCGAGACCTTCCTATGCTTCCGTATGTGGAGCACTAGACTACCTTCAGAGAGCAGTTCTTCGAATTTTCTTGGTCGAAATGAATGACTAGGTTTTCGAAGGTAACAAGCTCAGGATTCTGACCTTCGTATTGCGACACTGTCTCCTTGTTGCGTCAGAAGACTGATTTCCCCAGCGGAGTCGTCATCTTGTTTTCCATTGGTTTTGCAAAGGGGAAACGTACAAAAAATATCGAGGAGCTAAATTACAAGTAATTGAAAAGGAAATTACAGCTAGATCTCCTCTGAGATTTCTGAGAAAATGTGCCGGTAGGAATCTGATCAGTGCGCGACCACTTTATCCCTTTGACGATGCGATCGGTCAGATGATCGAACTGCCTCCGCTTGGGAATTCCTTCTCGCCTGGTTCCAGAAATTCCTTGAGAGGGAGGAAGATCTTAGGGTACTAGCACCCTAAATTTATCCTTATAGGATTAGAGAAGCAATTCTCTGAATTCTTAAAAGCGAGAGAGTAGATCTCTAATTTCATCTCTATCTTGGCCCGTTTCTCCTCTCCCCGCTTGTATGCCTCTGGTAGGCTATTTATAGGGAGAATAGGGGTATAATCGCCCAGAAAATCTGAAAACAGATTGAGTCAATCTGTTTTGTATCTGGAAAGTAGCCTCTCCGCGAAGCTAGAATCAGCTTCTGCGAAGCTAGGGATAGCATATAGCACTAATCCCTTGATTCGCTCCGTTAAATGAGGGACACTCCCTTGATCCTCTCTAGTTAATTGAGAGATCTCTCGTGATCTTCTTAGTTGATTGGGAGAGTCAAAAGATCATGGTAGGCAACTGCCAAATTGATTTCAATCAACATGATCCCATCTGGAGATTTGATTAGTCAAAATGACTATAAAGGGCTTGCAGCGGAGTCGTTGCGTTGAGCTCATAGCGGAGCTGGGAGAAGTTTCTGGCGAAGTTAGAAGAAAGCTCTCAGTGGAGCTAGATAAAACTTGTGGCGAAGCTACCAGTCAACCTTTTGCGCGGCTGCGTGGAGCTTCGAACGAAGATAACTTTCTGTGGAGTTAACTAAGCTTTTCCAGGCAAAACTGTAAGTTAGCTCGCAGCGAGGCTATGAAGGAGCTTCCTGCGATGCTAAGCAACTTTGGTTTCTCATGCGAGACTTATCTCGTGGGTTCGTGCGAGACTAAGTATTGAGCTAACTTAGTGTCTCTGGACCTGCGCTTGGGCCTTCTCACGAGCTTTTAAGTACGATCTTGGCTTACTGTCTGCTTCACTGGATCAGTGAGTCTAAGTTGCTGATTCATCTCTTTGAGATGGGTGAAGAACTGATCGTCGACTTGTCTGCCACTTGTCTTTTGTAGATGTTAACAAGTTAGACATTGTTCAGGCAAGTTAGGAATCTTTTCTTTTTTAGAGTGTCAACAACAAGTATCAAGAAAAATTATTCTACTAATAAGGCAACATTCTATTGAATCCATTCTAAATTTTCAAATGATTTCTTATCTGATTCATCACCAGATAAGGAATATCAAGTCTGATAGTTACTTCACATAAAATATAAATCTTTAAGCTCAATCATGAACTAATCAACCACAAGATCAATCGAATTGTATTCTAGGATTTATCACAACTAGATCTAAATCTAAAGTTTTAAATACGTACACATGAAATGATAGAAATACTAAAGTCTTGGCAATGAAGTATCAGATCCAAAGCGGTAATCAACTTCACATGAAATGATAGTACATTAGTATCTCGATGTTAAAATACTAAATCCATAAATATTTAATGTTGAAATTATATCTGGTCAATCATATATAATATCTAAACCATCTCTCACAGAATAATACTCCGATAGTGCTAATCCTCTGTATTTTTGAAATTTCATTAATACGATCCACATCGAATTCATGCATATATAACTCAATTATTCCTCAATCAAGGTGTTTAGTCATCGAAACCAGGCTCTAGATCATAAACACTGTAACTATTTCTAAATACTAAAAATCAATCAACTAACACTGATTGAACAATTTAACTAATCTAACTAATACCAAAAATAGATAAAAAATATAACAAAATAAATACTCACATGAAATTATAAATTAAACACATAAATAATCTAAACACTCACTAACAGCCACAAATAAATAATAACACAAAGTAAACGCTTACATGAAATGACAAAGTTCTGGGTCAAATTGCCATCAAGTTTGCATTACACAAAGCAGTCTGGATCACAAAATCGTCTCATGTGTCGGTCTTCGAATCACCTGGCGTATTGACACTCTGCGAACACGAATTCAGATCTTCCTTAAACGCGACTTCGGTTGAACCACTGAAATGCACACAATTACCTACACACATTTACAAATGTATACACAAATATAGACGGGTACACACCCATATATTAAAAATACACATGCATACGCACGCGCGAGCGCACACACATATGCTGCACATACAAAAACACACATGCACACGCATATGTACACACAAACATATGTGCACACAAACGTGCACATGAATATACACAACACACACAAGTATACACAAAAACACATATACAGAGCATAATACACACAATCATATATATACTCACAGATTTGCACAGATAGAGAGGAAAAAGAGAGAGATAGAGAACCCGAGAGGGACTCACGCACACACTAACATGAAGGGAGAGCGGGCAAAGAGGAGGTGCAGTGGTATGGAGGTCAGGCTAGAGGCCTCTGGGAGGAGCTCGGCCTGGATTCTGAGCATGCGGCTACTCGAGAAGGACAAGCGGTGGCAGAGAAGTGTCTGGCCTGGGGAAGAACAGCGGGGAGATGAGGAAGGCGATCATGGCCAGAGATCATCGCGGCTCCGAGGGCTGCTGGGGGAAGGGGAAGGTGGCGGCGGCTATGGGGTGAACAGGTAGGTGCATCGTGCAATGGGTGACGGTGGTTATGTGACTGGGTGATAGGGCACGCGGCCATGGGAGAGGGTGGCTGGTTTGTGCGCTGCTGGAGATGGTTATCGGAGGTTGGGGGTGCAGATGCGCTGTGGGGAGGCGCTCGCAGTGGAGGGGTAGTGCTGTTGTAGGGGCCATGGAGGTAGAGCATGGCACAAGATGCAGCAGAGATGCATGGGAGGAGAGAGGAAGTGGTGTTGGTGATGGCATGCCATGGTGGTGAGCTCAGGCTGCCATCGGGTGGGATCAAAAGAAGCGTAGGTAGGTTTGGGTGGTTGGCGAGGCTGCGGGGATCTCCTAGAGGTGATACAGTTGGCGCCTTTGGGAGGATTTTGATGGGGGAAGAAAAATTAATTTGGGTTAGGATTTAGGATTAGAGTTTATATAGGGTTTGTGATAATGGGTAGTGGGTTGATGGGCTTGGGTTTGAGCTAATAGGTTATAGGATTGGGGTTAGGAGTAAGAAAAAATAAAAGATAATTAATAATAATAACACAATAATAATAGTAATTAACATAACAATAATAATAATTAATAATAACAACAATTGACAAGAACAATATTAATAATAACACAAATAATAATAATCATCATAATGAAATTATAATAGTAAAATTACTACTACTAATAATTAATAATAGTATTTAGTAATTTAAAGTAATAATAGTAAAGGTAAATTAACATTTAATATCTCAAAACAATTAATTTTACTAATAATAATAAAATAATAACTAAAACCAAATAGATATTTTTAAAAATATACAAATATGTATTATTAACTCGGGATATTACATTCTACCCACCTTATAAAAATATCATCCTCGAAATTTTAATAAAGTAGGGAATGATAAAAATAATCAAAGTCAAGGGAGAAGATAAAGCTTCTACGTCGTTTCTCAGTGACACCACGATTCTGCTGCTCTACTCTGACTCTGCTATTGGCTTCAAAATAGAGTAACCAATTCCAAGAGAAAAATAAGAAAATAGGATCGAGATGAAAGATAAGAATCAAGGAAAAATGTAGGTCGCTCTTGAAGGGAAGTTGGAATATGAAGAAAATCAGATCACTTGGAAATTTGAAATATTTGAATCAGGAAAATCATAAGATTCAAGAGATGGATATTCAAGGGAGGTCAATCGATTCTCAAGTGGATGCAGTATCATAGTGTGAATATTATATATTTATTGTAGTGTAAGTATAACTTATTTCAGGTTACTAGTAAGAACTAGGTCTTTCTTACGATAAAAGAAAGTCAAAAGTCAAGTCGTGAGTCAAAATCATAGGCTCTGATACAAAAAAAAATCCTGTCACGCCCTGCTTCTCAAACACTGGAGTGGAGACGCGACGAGAGTCAGCGATGCATATATGCAAGGAGAATATCACACTTATACGCGCTAAGCCTTAGTAACCTGAACGAGGTATAAAAAATCTACTATAATAAATTACGATCACTGCAATATAACATATAACTATCCACACATGATAACATAGAAATACAGAAATAGAATAACGACTGATAACAATGTATAGAAAATCAAAAAGACAATAAGAATACAAGAGAGGCAATAGTACCGATAATTAATAGAGAGAAACTCCTGGCTCCTCACAATGCGTACGATCTCATCAACACTTGGATAATAAAATAAAAACATCTTATACCTGGATGTGCAAATCCAGGGTTGTCAGAAAGTGACCTAATGGGTGTGTAAAATGAAGAAATGGTGCACATACGTAAATAGTGTATACATGTCACTATACAAGTATAAAACAACTGGATAAAAGCAACATGTATAAAATAGTAAATAAAGATAACCAACTAATAACATGATACATCTATAAATAAGAATAACTCATAGCACTGTAAAAATAAATAACTGATATTAGAGAGATATATACCTAGCATATGTCTCTAATCTGGTTGGTTATTATTAACCTAACTAATGTGGTACTTAGTTGCATCCCATACCACAGTTGTTATTCCATATATCAAATAATGTTATCATTATTGTAACTGCCTGCCAATGCAAGTGCATGTGTTTTGGAAAGGTACCGTACATACTCAGTACCACGATCTAACATTCCTGGCACTGAACTAAGACGGACCGCAAGGCTCTAATAACTAAAGACCACAGCCCCACGCAAAAAAAGAAATAATTGGTGTGGGGCTATAATCCGGGCAAAACCCTAATAACTGACAACTGAATAATTAGCTAGCCAGTACTACCTTAGTTCCCATAGTGGAACCCAAAACTTGTTATACCATTACAAGTCCTTCCAAAATACACGACAAGTATTATTAGGCAATTACCCTTTTCTCGGGTTATGGTAAATTTTATTAACAAGTAAAATAATATAA